>JAGVVM010007243.1:0-25992 GCA_019149425.1 Psidium friedrichsthalianum
TTTAGAATTATGGAGAAACACGTTAAAGTCTAAATGATTTACGTTAAGTCGGAGTAAAATGGAATACATGAAGTGTGAGTTCGCCACGATAAAGGAAGAGATCAAGAATTCATGAAAATGCTTGGAAAAAGATCCTAAGAAAGATCCTTTCAAAATATTTGGGATCAATTTTGCAAAAGAGATAAGAGATTGATGAGGCGGTTAGTCATAGAATTAGAGTTGGGTTGGAAGTTGGTGTAATGGCGCAGTGCATGCAGAGTTTTTGTGCAATAGCAAATCCCTCTTAGGTTAAAAGGAAAATTTTATAGAACAGCGATAAGACTTGCAATATTATATTGAATTGAATGTTGGTCAGCACAGAAGCAATATGAGCATAAATTGGGATAGCGAAAATAAGGATATTAAGATGGATGTGTGATCATATGAATACGGGTAAAGATAAGAAATGAAAATATTCGACGAAAAGTTGGAATTGTACGATGGCAGAGAAATGAGAAAATATAAATTGATATGGTTTAGACATATTCTCCCTAGATTCCTAGATGCCTTGGTAAAAATTAAAGTTTGTTACCGAGAACATGACATGAAGAAAGGAAGAAATAAGCCGAAATTTACTTGGGAGAGGTAATAAAACAAGATTTAACGAAGTAAAAAATAGATTGGCGTACGGTCTGTCTTAAGACGGAGTGGAAAAAGTTATTCATACTATAGAAGGGAGATTTCTTATGTTCTACATTATCCCGTTTAGCTTTTTTCCTCTTTTTTTTTTGTTTTTGGTATCATTGTCTTTGCTTTTATTTTTAGTATATTTTATATTTTTCTATTTGAATTCATCGACCGCCAACTCCAATTGGTTTGAGATAAATGTGATATTGACGTAGTTAATTTATTTAGTATGTAACTAATTAAAAAAAAATTCATAGGGCCCCTGTAGCAGCATTTTTTTTAAAATTTTGTATTTTTATGTGCTTTTAATTAATTTATATTTATAACATTTAGATTTATATAAATTTGTAAATATAATTTTTTTTCTTTTGAAGCTCATTTTTACAACACAATTATCAATAAATAATTAAAATTTTATTAAGATATATTTAATTAATTTAATTAGTATGTAGATAATTAATAAAAAAATTCACAGGGCCCGTGCAATAGTAATTTTTTTAATTTCATATTTTTTACATGTTTTTAATTATTTTATATTTATAAAATTTATATTTATTAAAATATTTTAATTACTGATAATTATGTTATAAAAATAAGCTTTAAAAAGAAAAAAAATATTTAGAAAGTTATATAAATATAAATGTTATAAATATCAAATAATTTAAAAATACGTAAAAAATATATGAATTAAAAAAAGAGCCGCGAGCCACATATGGGCTTGTGTAGCAATTGGGCCGCCGTACGTATCCTTGTTTTGGTAAATAAAAAAATTTTGGCCCTAATTTGGTAATTTAAAAAAAAACTATTTTGGAAAAAAAGCCCCAACAAGTGTGCATCAGAAAAGCAGTTGCAGCACAAGTTTTTACACATCCAGCACGATTCAGATTATGAGCAGTGCATGTTGAAGAAACGAACCAATGGAAGTCGTACTTCAAGTCTCCAAGGACTCGTGTCAGGATGTTTCAAATGAAAACGAGGGAAACAGCTACTTCAAATCGATCTCTCGAGATGGTGCTTTGAGATTTTTGGCTCAAGTTTTTTTTATTTTTTTACAACTTGGATGGTGTGGGGTTTGTACTCAACCCAAACACCTTGATGTTAGCTTCGCTTTTTTGATTGGGAAAATCTAATTTAGCCCCCTGTAATGATCAATACTTCTCAAAGTACCCCTTAAGACCTCACCCTTTCTCAATTTACTCCCACTCTTGACAAAACCCGTGACAAGTCGCCCCCATACTTTGATTGCCTACGAAAAATGTGATGGCCATGTAAATTTTTCTACGATATTCAGAGAGAGAGAGAGAATCAATAATACCGCATTTTTATTCGAGTGACTTCCCTTTTATTTTCCCAAAAGAGAATGATGTACTCGGTCGTCAAAGCCAACAAAGTCAGAACACGCATGGGGTCCAAATGGCGGCCAATAGAAATCTTGCGCGTCAAGTTAGTACCGGGAAGTTGATTAATCACTCCCAGTAGATTAGAACTTAAGAAAACAATCTTTGGTAAACCGTGTATTTAACGGAGAATTCAAGATTCGAATAACATTTTTCAAAAAATATTTAGTGTATCGCTCACAAAAATATACGAATGAAAAATATCTCCATCATCTCTGAAAAAAAAAAAAAAGAGCATAAATTAATGTCAATAATAAAAATGATTATTTTTCGGGATTTGTTTTTCAAATCTCGAGTGTTTCCACGCATCATTGGTTGACTTTCTGGACTTCATTATCCGTCGGGTCGTGTTTTCCCCTGATGAATTAAGGCGCACGTTAACATACATATGGTGGCCGTGAGCAGGTTCGAAACAATTAACGTAAATCATATGCCCAAACCAACAAGCCAGGTGCGAGTTCTAAGTTAGGCTTTGGACCTTCATACTCCACCTCCCTCATTCTGTTCCCAAGCAACTTTAGCTTCAGCTTGTGATTGAAGATACAAGCCGAACCATGATCCAAGAAGAAGCTATTATAAGCTGTAGGTTAGCCCCCGGCATCCGAACGTAGCAAGTCCCGTAATGTCCTCCTACTTCCAGATGAATTCGCCCGCCATGATGCACTTGGCCGTCTCACTTGCATGCTTCTTCATCATCCTCACCAGCCACTCGACGACCACTGTCGAAGCCTCGGCAACCAGGGCGCAGATGATTCGGGAGTTCCTGGACGGCCACAATGCGGCGAGGAAGGCGTGTGGAGTGCCGCCCCTCGTGTGGGATACGTCGCTCGCCAGCTACGCGCGAGCATATGCGAACCGGAGGCGTGCGGACTGCAGGCTGGTGCACTCCCCGGGTACGCATTCGGGGAGAACTTGTTCTGGGGGCAGGGGCGGCGGTGGAGCGCCAGGGAGGCCACGGCAGCGTGGGTGGCGGAGAAGCGGTGGTACCGCTATGCCGACAATTCGTGCTCCGGCCAGGAGTGCACACACTACACGCAGGTGGTGTGGCGGACGACGCGCCGCGTGGGCTGCTCCAAGATCATATGCAATTCCAGCAACACTTTCATAGCGTGCGAGTACTATCCTCCAGGCAACTACATCGGCCAGAGGCCTTACACCAATTAAGCTAACGTGCATAGCGCATGAATCGTTTTCCTGTTTTGTTTTTTTTTATTCCTCTATATCGATACAAATACACCGTTGGGTCTCTTGTGAATATTTCAAAGTACACTAATTAAGGTAATAGCTCCTTACACGACTCATGCTGTGTTAGGGGTCATTGGTCGATCTCACATCGGTTCTCTGGCGATCCACTGGAATCGATTGCAGGTAACTTAAATGTACAGAAGTATCCATAATAATTAAGAGTTTAAATGACTTCTTTAAAAATTATTGAGGAATAAAACGGAAAAATAATAGTCGGTCCAGTCCGCGCGGTTCCATCCCTGGAACCCGAAATCGAACAATAATTATCGGTTTCAATTTCATGTGACCGGAAACCAGACCGGCACCCTAGGAAACTAGGTCCGGCTCAGGTGGTTCTCGGTCTGATCGATTCTTTCGCTCAACTGTATGCTGTGTCCCCATCAAGTTTATGTCACTTAAATTAGGCCCATCTTTGGTGTGATTGCTTTGCTGTGGTCTGAGAAATGAAAATTACGGATTCAGAACAAAGTGACAACGTTGGACTGAAAATTGTTATCTACAAAGGCCTCATCCGGCGTTATGATTATTACAGCCCAATCCACTCCAACCTCAAGCCCCGAAAAACAAGCCAGTACCAAGAACTTCAAACAAGAAGTCAGCTTCACTCAGCTCTGTAGTCCGTGCAGATCTGAATACTGAAACACGAGACTCAGGGCGGTGATCCGTCGACTGTTCCCCTCTCCTGCCAAGATGGGCCCGGAAGCCGGAGACGCCGAATTCGCCGCACTCCCCCTCGACCCTCCGTCGTCAAACCTCAGCTCCATCGACCCCCTTTTCCACATCCTAAGGATCCTCCCTTTCTCTTTCCTCCGGCGCCGCGCCTCCGCCTGAAGCTGCCCACCCTTACCCTCCCCTCGCCCATGACCGTCTACGCCCTCGTCCTCCTCACCTACTTCATGGTCGTCTCCGGATCGTCTACGACGTCATCGTCGAGCCCCCCGGCATCGGCTCCACCCAGGACCCCTATACCGGATCCGTCCGCCCCGTCGTGTTCATGCCCGGTCGGGTCAACGGCCAGTACATCATCGAGGGTCTCTCTTCCGGGTTCATGTTCGTCCTGGGTGGGGTCGGTATCGTGCTCATGGATCTCGCCTTGGACAAGAATCGGGCCAAGAGCGTGAAGACGTCCTTCGCGACGGCCGGGATCTCGTCGGTGGTGCTTGCTTATGTCATGAGTATGCTCTTTATTCGCATCAAGATCCCCGCTTATCTTAGCTAGTGATTCAATTTTGAGGTTGAGCTGGGGTTCCTTTATAATCTAGCTTCTCAGGTTTTACATGTTGCGAGATCTCTACATCTAATTGTGGATTTTGTGCTGCTATTGTTTACTATCATATATCATCCTGACGCTGGAAATTTGGCATATCTATCGGCTGGTGTCATCATAGGTAGTGTTCCATAGATTATCCTTGTTGATTTGTCTCGTCCGCTGTGAATATCGCTGTTAAAGTCCTCAAGCAAATTTGCTGAATAAGTAGTCTTAACGTAAGCAGCAATAACCTCGCTACTTTTGGATTAAAGAGATGGCCGGCTAAGGTTTGGACGCATTGTACCATGGGAATGAAAGATTAAGCTGGCCCTGCTCACGGGCAAGGGTAGATGCAAATTGCATAAGGACTTTATTTTCGTGGTTGGGTGACTCAAATTCTCCGTTAGAGCGATTCTCCTGGTTAATTGTCAATTCATGTTAACACCCATTGAACAACTAGAATTAAAATCTTACGAGTGCAAATGTAGCTAGATAGTTTGTTAATGACTTGCGAGTATCTCTGCTTTTTTTTTTACATAATTTAATTATCCCTAGCCTTTTTTGAATTTCTTTCTCAATGTCTGTTTTGAGTTACCATCTAGACAACATGCCAATGTTGCTTGACGAATTTGTGTATCCCTATATCGGTTAGGTCCAATTTGTTTCTTGCTTGACTCACTATAGAAGCAAGAGATATTGCAACAGGGCAGGTAAACACTGCACAATGAAAGAATAATGTATGGGCACATATTACATAATTGTTTCTTTAGGAGTTCTCCATTTACTTGTGACTATGAGAGATTGTCTCCTTGTGCACATGATGGCTGATTTGGTCGTCTAAAAGAGTGCGAACTCTCGAAATCAGTGTTTCCTTTCTTTGATTGACTAAAGATATCTACTTCTCTTGATCTTGCTGTTCGTTAGACGAAATCTTCAAGTAGCTATAACTGCTTAACTTCAAGGATATAGAAATCACCTTCTCAAATTGTCCGAAGCTAATTGCCAATATTTTCCACACCCTTTGCTGAAATGTAGATTATGTACTGTGTTTTACTTTAAAAAAGAAAAGATATACTTTTTCCTAAACTTGGGCATGTGCCTTTAATCAATCGCGAGTAGCTTCTAGTTAGTCACTTTCACCATGGTTGATTTGAGTCTCTCTTATCATCCTAAGAGCATTTTGTTGTGCTAGTTTGCTTGCCGGCCTAGTTTTTTTTTATCATCCTTCTCTTTCAGTTCAATATCAGTGAATCTCTTTCCTGTCTGTCATTTCTTATCCTTTTGATATACGCCATCTGACTTTGTTCAAAGGAGGTATTAATGTTACTATACAAAGTCAGAGATGCCTTTATCTCAACCAAACTCAGCAAATTTTTTGAAAGGTAACACAGATGAGGTTGTGAACAAGCAGATGAACCTTGTGGTCCTTTGCTGCCTAGATATCCATTTACGTTGATAGCCATGTCTTTGTGTACTCTAGTTACCTGTTTTGTATAACGTATTGTTTTGGGAATTATGCTTTCTTCCACAACCATTGAAACAAATAACGGCTACCTAGAACTGATTCTTGAAGCATGTCTAAACCATGTGTTGGAGGAAACTCAACCTGTTTAATCTTCCTGCCAGCACTCAGTAAAAGGTGGGTATGGCCTGGTGGACTTCAGTAGATGCATAGGCTGATTTGTACTCTTATTTCTCATTCAGGGTGTGCTTTTATGTAATTTTACTTTGAAACCTTGACAAAATGAATTTATAGATCATACTTCTTTGAGAATGTCAACATTCAGTGGGTTTATGCCACGAATCTCCCTAGAAATCTATATACAGTATAATTATACAAGTAGCTTGGATTGAGATTTGTAAGTTACTTCTATGGGGACATTCCTTTGAGCTACTGTCTTAAAAAAGCCAATCTCTCATACTTTAATATCAGGGATCTGATTGTAACTCGTAGGGACTAGTGCACAAGATTGAGCATTGTCATTTGTGTGGCTAGCTAATAAATTGCTTCTCTCATCAAGGCACTGTATCTGAGAGTAATAGCACGGAATTACCATTGTTGTATCTGATTGTCTAGCTAAATGTGAGAAAGCAACCATGACTCTGTGAATCAATGCCTCTTGGTGCTCATACAACTGCGTCTCATCAGAGACAAGCGCTTAAAATATCTGCTAAGGATAGTGCCGACAGTATTGGTGAAGGTGCAGCTGTAAACTTGAGCGCCACTCAGACCAAAAGTTCTGATTGATTCTTGTCGTGCATTATGTGGCTTAGCTTATTGCCTTAACCAATGGTTGAACTCAGGAATGTTCATTGGCAAGTGCTTTAGGAGATGGTTAGTTGTTTCGTTAAGTTTGCTTCCACCCAGGACAAGGACACAGCGTCCAGGAACCCGACAGTACTATTCACCAAGATGATGATCTCCGTCTTGCCCTGAAGAACAAGAGCGTAGGGGGAAAAAGGCGGGCTTTTTACGAAAATAGGTTAAAAAATTTACGTTTTTACCGATTTGGGTCTGCATGCGAAGAAAATACGAAAATGGGGCTTGTTCGGCACCAAAATTGCCGAACAAAGGGATTGTTCGGCACTTTGAGTGCCGAACAAAGCTTTTATATATTAAACTAACCATATAAAATATTTATAATAATAAAAATTATCTCAAAGAATATAAAAATTAAAAAAGAAATTGGGAAAAAATAATTAAAAAAATAAAAACATTCCAAAAATTCTGTCGGTTTATTTGTAAAATATCTTCTTTTAGTGATACAAATATTTTTATTTTGTATGTTGAGACATGTCTGAGGAAAAATTTTATGTGTATTAAATCGTATTTTCATCATATATTTGAAATTTTATAGGGTTAATTAAATATGATTATCAGAAACATGTATTAATATGATCTGTTTGTAATAATAAGAAGTTTTTAGATAATAGAAAAATTAGGAAAAATGAAAATAAAAATCATCTTAAAAAAATGCACAAAACTCTATTGTGAAAGTTTAGTTCGAATATTCTCAAATCCCGTCGAATATATTTTCTTTGTGCCATGTCTACAAATGAAACCGATAATTTCATAAATATTGCATAATGTTTCTTAGATGCTTTACTCATTAGGGATACAATCGTCATTTATAATGGAATGAACGAAAAATAATAACATAAATCCTAAATTTTTACATTCTTCTGAAATTTTTTTTACAAAAAGTCATGAAATTTTCTCAAATTTTTTATGATTTTTTTTATTTTTTCCTAATTATCTGATTTATTTTTTTTCTAAATTTTTTAAATTTTCGTTGGAGGGGGAGCCTCCCCTCTATTAGTTGGAGAGGGGAGGGCCCCCCCCCACCCCACCTTGTTCGGCTCTTAAAGAGCCGAACTGGCCTAGTTCGATAGTGGTGATGCCGAACTAGGATGCTGTTCGGCACCTCCGGTGCCGAACGAGCCCCGTTTTCGTAAATTTTACTTAAGATAACCTAAATTGGTAAAAACTTAAATTTTTTAACCCATTTTCGTAAAAAGCCCGAAAAAGGCAGCGTGTTGTACAGCCAATTGAACCAAGAACACTATTATGTAGTATACGTATGTTGGCTCATCGACCATCATGTGACGTTAATAGTATCACAAACCGCCCTAGTGCTAATTGACGAACCTTCATTTGGCAACAGTCATACAATACCACTACTATAGAAACCTTTACAAAACGTTAAATATTATCAATGACTTCTTCTTGGAGAGAAGAGGCGGCGCGGTGAGAACCTCCCCACATATCTCGGTGAGGCAAGACCAGCAATTCTTTGATAGTCGATTGCCATAAACCCTTCCCCTTCCTCCTGGTTCATTCTACTAACTTGGCTCCCATTGAAAGTACCATACCTGACCAACTTGCTGATCCACGATTGCTTCTTGACTGGACTTTGATGTCCTGCATTCATCTTATCGCTCAAGTACTCCTTCACGGCGTGCAATCCTTGCTCAACGACTTCTGCTGGAGGTGAAGTGAGTGGGTTTCCTTCAACGGAGAGCTTCTGGAGCTTCTTGAGACATCCCATGGAGTCTGGCAAGGCTGTGATCTTGTTATAGCTAATGTCCAGCTCGACGAGGGATAACAGCAGGCCTATGGAGTAGGGGAGGGTCTCAAGGAACTGGAAATTTTGGCTAAGGTTGAGAACTTCAAGGTTGATCAAGTTCTCCATGTCTTCAGGCAGCGAGCGCAGGCAGTTGAGACGAGCGTCGAGGATGCGGAGGGAGGTGAGATGGGAGATGGAGTGAGGGAGAAACACGAGCTTGTTCGAACTGATTGAGAGCTTCTTAAGGTTCAGGAGCTCAAAGCCTATGGTGTCCGGTAGTCTCGTAAGCTGGTTGAAATTGGCATTCAGTTCCTCAAGTGATCTGGGATTCGAGGGGAACAAGTAGTTTACTCGTTAGTGACCCTACGAGACGTTGAAACATGCAAGAACCCCTCTCTCTTTCGATCTCGATTCTCGACATTTTCTAATCACATTAGTTGTAACAACGGCTCGAGGACATCCTAAATTTTCTATTGGTAGTGTTAACATATGCTGCTTACGCAGAATGCTGTTTTCTTTAGAAAACAAACCAAAACATGGTCGGTCGGAGGACGTCACCGAACAGGTACTCCTGCATAAATAAGGTTATCTCTGGCTTTTGTATATACCGTGAAGAAAGGGGAAACGTGGCTGATGTAAGGGACAAAAGATCCCAGACTTACCGGGAGATAACACGAGATTTGCGGAGGGGGTTGTTACTTACATCACTCTTTTCGTCTAGTTTCCTAACTCAAATATGATGATCCCGACATCGGCATCTTCATTTTGTCATAAGATACAAAACAAGTGTGTATCTTTCAAAGCCAACACTTCCTCAAACTATATGTAAACGTTTAGTGTGATGAGCCGACACTTAGCTCAGCAGAGATTCGTCGATGTTTGTACAGATTGATTATACGGTTCTCTGCAGAAATGTATATATTCTTTCCAACTAAAGATTCATATGCAGAAACAGTAGTCTTGTTTAATGATTTTTCTTACGTCGCACATACACACAACTTTGCCGGCAGACGATTAATCTTTCTCCATTTCTTGTCACTGAAAATTACGTTCAACTTCACATATCTATTAAGCCGATTATCTTATCACCCACATGGATTGATCATCTTGGTATAGTTAAGAATGATTCTTCCCATGTACATGAATTGACTTTATCCATTTACTCAAATGTTTTGTATAAAGTGATAGCTGATATAGTTATCATAACGAGCAAAAATTACTTTAAACTGGGGGTATGACATATATAAATTCATATTTGCATACTAATAAGTTGATAAATCTCTATCCTGTACACGATTCATGCCGTAGAATAGACCAACACATGCTTCATTGTGTAGTCTATGCCGGCCTTTGGAATGTCTAAAATTCTAACGCGCAGGACGGGTGATGGGGCGACTTACAACTTCATGCTAGCGAAGCAAGAGCATTGAAGGGCATACTTTAACGATTTATAATTTTATGAAATAATGCTCTCCGGAAACGCATGTAGAAAAACTCTTCCTATGAATGATGCATCTTAACGACATAAGAAGGGTAATAATACATGCAAGAATATACAATTATCATATAAAAAAAAGAGAAAACAAGCTAATAAGCTCATTCTATCATTATATTAAGCCAAACCATGCCACGCTGTTTAGTTGTGGGTGCTTGTAGTATTATTAATCGATTCTCATCGCTTCTCTCAATCTATAGTTTAAATTTTCATATATGCAAAATGAAAATCTTACTCCTTAGTTATGACAAAAGACAACAGAACATGCTAGTCTTAGCAACTAATTTTAAAAGGGTCAGCTTATGCAATAGGGGAAAAGAGAAAATGAATTCAATGATTAGAGAAAGCATCCTGTGCTCGCGGTTTACTCTTTGCTTTTTGATCCCTAATTGTCATTAGGGTTCTTATTGTCAAACTCGTAAACTCGAGGCCCTATTCTTTTGCTATGCAACGAAAATAGCAGCTTTTAGCTTTTGATGGTGCTACATCAATGATTGCACGAGCATTACAGTAATGAGATTGCAAAAAAGGAAGTGGAAGAGAAGGAGAGATTAGGTTTTTAGCTTTTGATGGTGCTATGTCAATTATTGCACGAGCATTATCGTAATGAGATTGCAAAAAAGAAAGTGGAAGAGAAGGAGAGATTAGGATAATTAACCTGCAATTCTCAATAGTCCTGGGGAGGAACCGAAGATAGTTTCCAGCAACATTCAAAACCTTGAGCTTCGAGAGACACCCAATTGAGTTCGGAAGGACTTTCAATTGGTTGGAGTGGACGTCCAGCACCACCACGTTTAGCAATCTTGCCGTCAGCGACTCCGGTATTGTCTGCCATACATTCCAGATTTAAGTCCCATTCACCACCAAAGGGACGTCAAAATACTAGCTCATTAATGATCCGGAAGCTAGCTTTGTGGCATGATGAGAAGGTGTTCAATACATGCAAATAGAACTGTCTCGCAAACTTGATTGGTCAAAGGCTAGCTCGTCCTACTTTGTTCCGTTAACGATTTGTTTGTCATATCGAGGTTCAAGAAACGGAAGGTTGTTTTCGGTAATTCGTAATTAAGATAATAGCCTAACAGTTCTTGAAGGAACTGTCTTCCCTAACCTCATCACACCTTGACAATTCACAGAGAGAGAGAGAGAGATGGAGTTTTTTTTTTTTTTTTTGGGTCAAACGAGAGAGATGGAGTTGATAAGCATGGAAGATGATAAGTGACAACCAACTTCCGTATAAGAAAATTTGCTGGTATCTGAAAAGCGTATTGAAACTGATCCTGGGACACCGCATTCATTGTCCTTATCTTGGCCAAGTCAAAAAGACTCATCATCAATACTGCAGAGAGCAGTATTGAATTGTCTTTGCAGTCATCCATTTATGGCAGCCTCTCATGTGAAGATATTTAAAAAAAGCTAGCATTTTCGTGGCGAGTTTGACTTAGCTAGACAAGCACTCAGTTCCGATCTTGATCCTTCATGCATCCTGTCAATTTTTGTCAAATGGGTCTTTTCTGGGTGGGAAAAGTAACAATCGAAACTCCTGACATAAATCCAACAAGAGGTGGCCCAAAAAAGCAACATAATTTCAGGTATAGAGAGAGAGAGAGAGAGAGAGAGAGAGAGAGAGAGAGAGAGAGAGAGAGGCAGTGAGTACCTGAAGGTTGTTGTTAGAGAGGTCCAACTTGCAAATGAGGGCTAAATTCAGGGTAGGGTTAGGGAGAGACTCCATGGACAACCCACTCAGATTCCACAACTTCAAGCTTCTCGTCTTCCTCAATAATGGCGGATCCCTTCTTTCTCTGATCCGCTGTCCCTGTCTTCCTCCTCATATTCAATCTCACTTGCTGCTGCTGCTCGTACATCATCTTCAAACCAACCCCAGAAAACCAAACCCAGAAAAGAAGAGAAGAAGGAAAAAGAGAAAAATGCAGAACTTACGACTGACGAGAGAGAGAGAGAGAGAGAGAGAGAGAGAGAGAGAGAGAGGTCATGGGCTTGCAGGATGAGAGAAACAAGTGAAGCCTCACATAACATTTATACGCAGAGAGGCGGCGAGGACGTACGGATGAGGGAGAAGAGGGAGGCCCCAAACACGTGTGCATGAAGGACGTAGGCCGTAGTCGAAGGTGCGTGGCCACGTGTCTTTCCTCCATCAAAAGTCAACCCATCACTACAGTTGAGAAACCTTGGCTGGCCGCCTCTATCGGGCAGCTCGCTTTGCCTTTTCATATTTCCCCTTCTTGGACCATTTCCTCCCACTTGCGACTTCCTTTTTCCCCCCCCATTGTCCCCCCCGTCAAACAAACAAAACATTTGACAAATGTATGCAACTATCATATGTTTGTATTAAATTAATGTTCTCTAATGAAGATCCTTGTGTACAGGGTATATGCTCCTCCCTTGCCTCGCTATCTTGACATTTTATAAGCTCATTATTCATTACGGCCCTTTAATTTGCGCTTTCATAAATTGGACAAATTCCCTTTGAAGTCGAAACTAATCACGTCTAGATCAAGCGAGCATCCGAGTAATCTAGATATGTAAGTCATTAAAATAGGAGGAGATCTTTTAGTTAGATGGCAATGTTCCCCTCGTGTAGAGAAGAGAACTAAGGGATGGAAGCGCGAAGAGCATAATACAAGAAAGACCTGTACTTTTGTTTTCCGTGATCCAAAATGCAGTATACCGACTGAAGGATGTCAATTCGAAGATACATCGACTTTACACAAATTGCTGGCGTGGCATGCTTCCTCGAGTAGGTGTAACGAAGCGGACTCGGAGATATATAAATGGAGAGGAACATATGTTATGATCACAAAGTTTTTGTTTGGTGGGGTGGAAGGGCATCCAGTGCACAGATTCGAACCATATGCCCTCTCGGCCAATGATAGGCACGATGGTGCAGATGGTAATGGGATTGATCCCTTCTCTTGGTGCGATAACAAGTTGAGTTTATCATTTCGTCTCTTTCGAAGTTGAAGGCGATTTTCCGGACTATATCGTATTCACGCCTTGATAAGAGAGTTCGCTTATTAAAACCAGGCAGCCATAGTTCATCTATCTATATCATTTTCTTTTGGGCCGCCCTCGTTGCAAGATTCTTCGGCGACTGAATATCTAGCTATTTATTTTTTTTTTTTGACATATGGGCCTAACCCCTATTTGTGCGTTAGCTGTTGGTCAGATGTCAATTTTTCAGTTCCCCAGATTATTTTGGCCGACCGCATTAAAAGAAATCGGAGCTGCCAACCATGACAAGCATGATGACTGGTGGAATTCCTCTGCCTATGAATGATAATTGGTTTGATGATGTTGTTCTGCCCAATGGCATCCAGTTTTCACAGTCCAAGAAATTGATCATACTATTATCCTTTGTCAATAGAGTTGATATGTTACATCTAGATCAACAAGGCCTTTAGGCCTTGTTGATCTAGATGTAACATATCAACTCTATTGACAAAGGATAATAGTATGATCAATTCTTGGACTGTGAAAAACTGGATGCCAATTGGGCAGAACAACATCATCAAACCAATTATCATTCATAGGCAGAGGAATTCCACCAGTCATCATGCTTGTCATGGTTGGCAGCTCCGATTTCTTTTAATGCGGTCGGCCAAAATAATCTGGGGAACTGAAAAATTGACATCTGACCAACAGCTAACGCACAAATAGGGGTTAGGCCCATATGTCAAAAAAAAAAAAATAGCTAGATATTCAGTCGCCGAAGAATCTTGCAACGAGGGCGGCCAAAAGAAAATGATATAGATAGATGAACTATGGCTGCCTGGTTTTAATAAGCGAACTCTCTTATCAAGGCGTGAATACGATATAGTCCGGAAAATCGGCCTTCAACTTCGAAAGAGACGAAATGATAAACTCAACTTGTTATCGCACCAAGAGAAGGGATCAATCCCATTACCATCTGCACCATCGTGCCTATCATTGGCCGAGAGGGCATATGGTTCGAATCTGTGCACTGGATGCCCTTCCACCCCACCAAACAAAAAACTTTGTGATCATAACATATGTTCCTCTCCATTTATATATCTCCGAGTCCGCTTCGTACACCTACTCGAGGAAGCATGCCACGCCAGCAATTTGTGTAAAGTCGATGTATCTTCGAATTGACATCCTTCAGTCGGTATACTGCATTTTGGATCACGGAAAACAAAAGTACAGGTCTTTCTTGTATTATGCTCTTCGCGCTTCCATCCTTAGTTCTCTTCTCTACACGAGGGGAACATTGCCATCTAACTAAAAGATCTCCTCCTATTTAATGACTTACATATCTAGATTACTCGGATGCTCGCTTGATCTAGACGTGATTAGTTTCGACTTCAAAGGGAATTTGTCCAATTTATGAAAGCGCAAATTAAAGGGCCGTAATGAATAATGAGCTTATAAAATGTCAAGATAGCGAGGCAAGGGAGGAGCATATACCCTGTACACAAGGATCTTCATTAGAGAACATTAATTTAATACAAACATATGATAGTTGCATACATTTGTCAAATGTTTTGTTTGTTTGACGGGGGGGACAATGGGGGGGGGAAAAAGGAAGTCGCAAGTGGGAGGAAATGGTCCAAGAAGGGGAAATATGAAAAGGCAAAGCGAGCTGCCCGATAGAGGCGGCCAGCCAAGGTTTCTCAACTGTAGTGATGGGTTGACTTTTGATGGAGGAAAGACACGTGGCACGCAGCCCTTCGACTACGGCCTACGTCCTTCATGCACACGTGTTTGGGGCCTCCCTCTTCTCCCTCATCCGTACGTCCTCGCCGCCTCTCTGCGTATAAATGTTATGTGAGGCTTCACTTGTTTCTCTCATCCTGCAAGCCCATGACCTCTCTCTCTCTCTCTCTCTCTCTCTCTCTCTCTCTCTCTCGTCAGTCGTAAGTTCTGCATTTTTCTCTTTTCCTTCTTCTCTTCTTTTCTGGGTTTGGTTTTCTGGGGTTGGTTTGAAGATGATGTACGAGCAGCAGCAGCAAGTGAGATTGAATATGAGGAGGAAGACAGGGACAGCGGATCAGAGAAAGAAGGGATCCGCCATTATTGAGGAAGACGAGAAGCTTGAAGTTGTGGATCTGAGTGGGTTGTCCATGGAGTCTCTCCCTAACCCTACCCTGAATTTAGCCCTCATTGCAAGTTGGACCTCTCTAACAACAACCTTCAGGTACTCACTGCCTCTCTCTCTCTCTCTCTCTCTCTCTCTCTCTCTCTCTCTCTCTATACCTGAAATTATGTTGCTTTTTTGGGCCACCTCTTGTTGGATTTATGTCAGGAGTTTCGATTGTTACTTTTCCCACCCAGAAAAGACCCATTTGACAAAAATTGACAGGATGCATGAAGGATCAAGATCGGAACTGAGTGCTTGTCTAGCTAAGTCAAACTCGCCACGAAAATGCTAGCTTTTTTTAAATATCTTCACATGAGAGGCTGCCATAAATGGATGACTGCAAAGGCAATTCAATACTGCTCTCTGCAGTATTGATGATGAGTCTTTTTGACTTGCCAAGATAAGGACAATGAATGCGGTGTCCCAGGATCAGTTTCAATACGCTTTTCAGATACCAGCAAATTTTCTTATACGGAAGTTGGTTGTCACTTATCATCTTCCATGCTTATCAACTCCATCTCTCTCGTTTGACCCAAAAAAAAAAAAAAAAACTCCATCTCTCTCTCTCTCTCTGTGAATTGTCAAGGTGTGATGAGGTTAGGGAAGACAGTTCCTTCAAGAACTGTTAGGCTATTATCTTAATTACGAATTACCGAAAACAACCTTCCGTTTCTTGAACCTCGATATGACAAACAAATCGTTAACGGAACAAAGTAGGACGAGCTAGCCTTTGACCAATCAAGTTTGCGAGACAGTTCTATTTGCATGTATTGAACACCTTCTCATCATGCCACAAAGCTAGCTTCCGGATCATTAATGAGCTAGTATTTTGACGTCCCTTTGGTGGTGAATGGGACTTAAATCTGGAATGTATGGCAGACAATACCGGAGTCGCTGACGGCAAGATTGCTAAACGTGGTGGTGCTGGACGTCCACTCCAACCAATTAAAAGTCCTTCCGAACTCAATCGGGTGTCTCTCGAAGCTCAAGGTTTTGAATGTTGCTGGAAACTATCTTCGGTTCCTCCCCAGGACTATTGAGAATTGCAGGTTAATTATCCTAATCTCTCCTTCTCTTCCACTTTCTTTTTTGCTATCTCATTACGATAATGCTCGTGCAATAATTGACATAGCACCATCAAAAGCTAAAAACCTAATCTCTCCTTCTCTTCCACTTCCTTTTTTGCAATCTCATTACTGTAATGCTCGTGCAATCATTGATGTAGCACCATCAAAAGCTAAAAGCTGCTATTTTCGTTGCATAGCAAAAGAATAGGGCCTCGAGTTTACGAGTTTGACAATAAGAACCCTAATGACAATTAGGGATCAAAAAGCAAAGAGTAAACCGCGAGCACAGGATGCTTTCTCTAATCATTGAATTCATTTTCTCTTTTCCCCTATTGCATAAGCTGACCCTTTTAAAATTAGTTGCTAAGACTAGCATGTTCTGTTGTCTTTTGTCATAACTAAGGAGTAAGATTTTCATTTTGCATATATGAAAATTTAAACTATAGATTGAGAGAAGCGATGAGAATCGATTAATAATACTACAAGCACCCACAACTAAACAGCGTGGCATGGTTTGGCTTACTATAATGATAGAATGAGCTTATTAGCTTGTTTTCTCTTTTTTTTATATGATAATTGTATATTCTTGCATGTATTATTACCCTTCTTATGTCGTTAAGATGCATCATTCATAGGAAGAGTTGTTTCTACATGCGTTTCCGGAGAGCATTATTTCATAAAATTATAAATCGTTAAAGTATGCCCTTCAATGCTCTTGCTTCGCTAGCATGAAGTTGTAAGTCGCCCCATCACCCGTCCTGCGCATTAGAATTTTAGACATTCCAAAGGCCGGCATAGACTACACAATGAAGCATGTGTTGGTCTATTCTACGGCATGAATCGTGTACAGGATAGAGATTTATCAACTTATTAGTATGCAAATATGAATTTATCTATGTCATACCCCCAGTTTAAAGTAATTTTTGCTCGTTATGATAACTATATCAGCTATCACTTTATACAAAACATTTGAGTAAATGGATAAAGTCAATTCATGTACATGGAAGAATCATTCTTAACTATACCAAGATGATCAATCCATGTGGGTGATAAGATAATCGGCTTAATAGATATGTGAAGTTGAACGTAATTTTCAGTGACAAGAAATGGAGAAAGATTAATCGTCTGCCGGCAAAGTTGTGTGTATGTGCGACGTAAGAAAAATCATTAAACAAGACTACTGTTTCTGCATATGAATCTTTAGTTGGAAAGAATATATACATTTCTGCAGAGAACCGTATAATCAATCTGTACAAGCATCGACAAATCTCTGCTGAGCTAAGTGTCGGCTCATCACACTAAACGTTTACATATAGTTTGAGAAAGTGTTGGCTTTGAAAGGTACACACTTGTTTTGTATCTTATAACAAAATGAAGATGCCGATGTCGGGATCATCATATTTGAGTTAGGAAACTAGACGAAAAGAGTGATGTAAGTAACAACCCCCTCCGCAAATCTCGTGTTATCTCCCGGTAAGTCTGGGATCTTTTGTCCCTTACATCAGCCACGTTTCCCCTTTCTTCACGGTATATACAAAAGCCAGAGATAACCTTATTTATGCAGGAGTACCTGTTCGGTGACGTCCTCCGACCGACCATGTTTTGGTTTGTTTTCTAAAGAAAACAGCATTCTGCGTAAGCAGTATATGTTAACACTACCAATAGAAAATTTAGGATGTCCTCGAGCCGTTGTTACAACTAATGTGATTAGAAAATGTCGAGAATTGAGATCGAAAGAGAGAGGGGTTCTTGCATGTTTCAACGTCTCGTAGGGTCACTAACGAGTAAACTACTTGTTCCCCTCGAATCCCAGATCACTTGAGGAACTGAATGCCAATTTCAACCAGCTTACGAGACTACCGGACACCATAGGCTTTGAGCTCCTGAACCTTAAGAAGCTCTCAATCAGTTCGAACAAGCTCGTGTTTCTCCCTCACTCCATCTCCCATCTCACCTCCCTCCGCATCCTCGACGCTCGTCTCAACTGCCTGCGCTCGCTGCCTGAAGACATGGAGAACTTGATCAACCTTGAAGTTCTCAACCTTAGCCAAAATTTCCAGTTCCTTGAGACCCTCCCCTACTCCATAGGCCTGCTGTTATCCCTCGTCGAGCTGGACATTAGCTATAACAAGATCACAGCCTTGCCAGACTCCATGGGATGTCTCAAGAAGCTCCAGAAGCTCTCCGTTGAAGGAAACCCACTCACTTCACCTCCAGCAGAAGTCGTTGAGCAAGGATTGCACGCCGTGAAGGAGTACTTGAGCGATAAGATGAATGCAGGACATCAAAGTCCAGTCAAGAAGAAATCGTGGATCAGCAAGTTGGTCAGGTATGGTACTTTCAATGGGAGCCAAGTTAGTAGAATGAACCAGGAGGAAGGGGAAGGGTTTATGGCAATCGACTATCAAAGAATTGCTGGTCTTGCCTCACCGAGATATGTGGGGAGGTTCTCACCGCGCCGCCTCTTCTCTCCAAGAAGAAGTCATTGATAATATTTAACGTTTTGTAAAGGTTTCTATAGTAGTGGTATTGTATGACTGTTGCCAAATGAAGGTTCGTCAATTAGCACTAGGGCGGTTTGTGATACTATTAGCGTCACATGATGGTCGATGAGCCAACATACGTATACTACATAATGGTGTTCTTGCTTCAATTGGCTGTACGACACACTGCCTTTTTCCCCCTACGCTCATGTTCTTCAGGGCAAGACGGAGATCGTCATCTTGGTGAATAGTACTGTCGGGTTCCTGGACGCTGTGTCCTTGTCCTGGGTGGAAGCAAACTTAACGAAACAACTAACCATCTCCTAAAGCACTTGCCAATGAACATTCCTGAGTTCAATCGTTGGTTAAGGCGATAAGCTAAGCCACATAATGCACAACAAGAATCAATCAGAACTTTTGGTCTGAGTGGCGCTCAAGTTTACAGCTGCACCTTCACCAATACTGTCGGCACTATCCTTAGCAGATATTTAAGCACTTGTCTCTGATGAGACGCAGTTGTATGAGCACCAAGAGGCATTGATTCACAGAGTCATGGTTGCTTTCTCACATTTAGCTAGACAATCAGATACAACAATGGTAATTTCGTGCTATTACTCTCAGATACTGTGCCTTGATGAGAGAAGCAATTTATTAGCTAGCCACACAAATGACAATGCTCAATCTTGTGCACTAGTCCCTACGAGTTACAATCAGATCCCTGATATTAAAGTATGAGAGATTGGCTTTTTTAAGACAGTAGCTCAAAGGAATGTCCCCATAGGAGTAACTTACAAATCTCAATCCAAGCTACTTGTATA
The DNA here is from genome assembly GCA_019149425.1 of Psidium friedrichsthalianum. NCBI lineage: Eukaryota > Viridiplantae > Streptophyta > Magnoliopsida > Myrtales > Myrtaceae > Psidium > Psidium friedrichsthalianum. The sequence goes on from JAGVVM010007243.1 coordinate 19,607, forward strand.
ATTTATACTGCATATAGATTTCTAGGGAGATTCGTGGCATAAACCCACTGAATGTTGACATTCTCAAAGAAGTATGATCTATAAATTCATTTTGTCCAGGTTTCAAAGTAAAATTACGTAAAAGCACACCCTGAATGAGAAATAAGAGTACAAATCAGCCTATGCATCTACTGAAGTCCACCAGGCCATACCCACCTTTTACTGAGTGCTGGCAGGAAGATTAAACACGTTGAGTTTCCTCCAACACATGGTTTAGACATGCTTCAAGAATCAGTTCTAGATAGCCATTATTTGTTTCAATGGTTGTGGAAGAAAGCATAATTCCCAAAACAATACGTTATACAAAACAGGTAACTAGAGTACACAAAGACATGGCTATCAACGTAAATGGATATCTAGGCAGCAAAGGACCACAAGGTTCATCTGCTTGTTCACAACCTCATCTGTGTTACCTTTCAAAAAATTTGCTGAGTTTGGTTGAGATAAAGGCATCTCTGACTTTGTATAGTAATATTAATACCTCCTTTGAACAAAGTCAGATGGCGTATATCAAAAGGATAAGAAATGACAGACAGGAAAGAGATTCACTGATATTGAACTGAAAGAGAAGGATGACAAAAAAAACTAGGCCGGCAAGCAAACTAGCACAACAAAATGCTCTTAGGATGATAAGAGAGACTCAAATCAACCATGGTGAAAGTGACTAACTAGAAGCTACTCGCGATTGATTAAAGGCACATGCCCAAGTTTAGGAAAAAGTATATCTTTTCTTTTTTAAAGTAAAACACAGTACATAATCTACATTTCAGTAAAGGGTGTGGAAAATATTGGCAATTAGCTTCGGACAATTTGAGAAGGTGATTTCTATATCCTTGAAGTTAAGCAGTTATAGCTACTTGAAGATTTCGTCTAATGAACAGCAAGATCAAGAGAAGTAGATATCTTTAGTCAATCAAAGAAAGGAAACATTGATTTCAAGAGTTCGCACTCTTTTAGACGACCAAATCAGCCATCATGTGCACAAGGAAACCATCTCTCATAGTCACAAGTAAATGGAGAACTCCTAAAGAAACAATTATGTAATATGTGCCCATACATTATTCTTTCATTGTGCAGTGTTTACCTGCCCTGTTGCAATATCTCTTGCTTCTATAGTGAGTCAAGCAAGAAACAAATTGGACCTAACCGATATAGGGATACACAAATTCGTCAAGCAACATTGGCATGTTGTCTAGATGGTAACTCAAAACAGACATTGAGAAAGAAAGTCAAAAAAGGCTAGGGATAATTAAATTATGTATAAAAAAAAGCAGAGATACTCGCAAGTCATTAACAAACTATCTAGCTACATTTGCACTCGTAAGATTTTAATTCTAGTTGCTCAATGGGTGTTAACATGAATTGACAATTAACCAGGAGAATCGCTCTAACGGAGAATTTGAGTCACCCAACCATGAAAATAAAGTCCTTATGCAATTTGCATCTACCCTTGCCCGTGAGCAGGCCAGCTTAATCTTTCATTCCCATGGTACAATGCGTCCAAACCTTAGCCGGCCATCTCTTTAATCCAAAAGTAGCGAGGTTATTGCTGCTTACGTTAAGACTACTTATTCAGCAAATTTGCTTGAGGACTTTAACAGCGATATTCACAGCGGACGAGACAAATCAACAAGGATAATCTATGGAACACTACCTATGATGACACCAGCCGATAGATATGCCAAATTTCCCAGCGTCAGGATGATATATGATAGTAAACAATAGCAGCACAAAATCCACAATTAGATGTAGAGATCTCGCAACATGTAAAACCTGAGAAGCTAGATTATAAAGGAACCCCAGCTCAACCTCAAAATTGAATCACTAGCTAAGATAAGCGGGGATCTTGATGCGAATAAAGAGCATACTCATGACATAAGCAAGCACCACCGACGAGATCCCGGCCGTCGCGAAGGACGTCTTCACGCTCTTGGCCCGATTCTTGTCCAAGGCGAGATCCATGAGCACGATACCGACCCCACCCAGGACGAACATGAACCCGGAAGAGAGACCCTCGATGATGTACTGGCCGTTGACCCGACCGGGCATGAACACGACGGGCGGACGGATCCGGTATAGGGGTCCTGGGTGGAGCCGATGCCGGGGGGCTCGACGATGACGTCGTAGACGATCCCGGAGACGACCATGAAGTAGGTGAGGAGGACGAGGGCGTAGACGGTCATGGGCGAGGGGAGGGTAAGGGTGGGCAGCTTCAGGCGGAGGCGCGGCGGCCGGAGGAAAGAGAAAGGGAGGATCCTTAGGATGTGGAAAAGGGGGTCGATGGAGCTGAGGGTTGACGACGGAGGGTCGAGGGTGGAGTGCGGCGAATTCGGCGTCTCCGGCTTCCGGGCCATCTTGGCAGGAGAGGGAACAGTCGACGGATCACCGCCCTGAGTCTCGTGTTTCAGTATTCAGATCTGCACGGACTACAGAGCTGAGTGAAGCTGACTTCTTGTTTGAAGTTCTTGGTACTGGCTTGTTTTTCGGGGCTTGAGGTTGGAGTGGATTGGGCTGTAATAATCATAACGCCGGATGAGGCCTTTGTAGATAACAATTTTCAGTCCAACGTTGTCACTTTGTTCTGAATCCGTAATTTTCATTTCTCAGACCACAGCAAAGCAATCACACCAAAGATGGGCCTAATTTAAGTGACATAAACTTGATGGGGACACAGCATACAGTTGAGCGAAAGAATCGATCAGACCGAGAACCACCTGAGCCGGACCTAGTTTCCTAGGGTGCCGGTCTGGTTTCCGGTCACATGAAATTGAAACCGATAATTATTGTTCGATTTCGGGTTCCAGGGATGGAACCGCGCGGACTGGACCGACTATTATTTTTCCGTTTTATTCCTCAATAATTTTTAAAGAAGTCATTTAAACTCTTAATTATTATGGATACTTCTGTACATTTAAGTTACCTGCAATCGATTCCAGTGGATCGCCAGAGAACCGATGTGAGATCGACCAATGACCCCTAATACAGCATGAGTCGTGTAAGGAGCTATTACCTTAATTAGTGTACTTTGAAATATTCACAAGAGACCCAACGGTGTATTTGTATCGATATAGAGGAATAAAAAAAAAACAAAACAGGAAAACGATTCATGCGCTATGCACGTTAGCTTAATTGGTGTAAGGCCTCTGGCCGATGTAGTTGCCTGGAGGATAGTACTCGCACGCTATGAAAGTGTTGCTGGAATTGCATATGATCTTGGAGCAGCCCACGCGGCGCGTCGTCCGCCACACCACCTGCGTGTAGTGTGTGCACTCCTGGCCGGAGCACGAATTGTCGGCATAGCGGTACCACCGCTTCTCCGCCACCCACGCTGCCGTGGCCTCCCTGGCGCTCCACCGCCGCCCCTGCCCCCAGAACAAGTTCTCCCCGAATGCGTACCCCGGGGAGTGCACCAGCCTGCAGTCCGCACGCCTCCGGTTCGCATATGCTCGCGCGTAGCTGGCGAGCGACGTATCCCACACGAGGGGCGGCACTCCCACCGCCTTCCTCGCCGCATTGTGGCCGTCCAGGAACTCCCGAATCATCTGCGCCCTGGTTGCCGAGGCTTCGACAGTGGTCGTCGAGTGGCTGGTGAGGATGATGAAGAAGCATGCAAGTGAGACGGCCAAGTGCATCATGGCGGGCGAATTCATCTGGAAGTAGGAGGACATTACGGGACTTGCTACGTTCGGATGCCGGGGGAGCTAACCTACAGCTTATAATAGCTTCTTCTTGGATCATGGTTCGGCTTGTATCTTCAATCACAAGCTGAAGCTAAAGTTGCTTGGGAACAGAATGAGGGAGGTGGAGTATGAAGGTCCAAAGCCTAACTTAGAACTCGCACCTGGCTTGTTGGTTTGGGCATATGATTTACGTTAATTGTTTCGAACCTGCTCACGGCCACCATATGTATGTTAACGTGCGCCTTAATTCATCAGGGGAAAAACACGACCCGACGGATAATGAAGTCCAGAAAGTCAACCAATGATGCGTGGAAACACTCGAGATTTGAAAACACAAATCCCGAAAAATAATCATTTTTATTATTGACATTAATTTATGCTCTTTTTTTTTTTTTTCAGAGATGATGGAGATATTTTTCATTCGTATATTTTTGTGAGCGATACACTAAATATTTTTTGAAAAATGTTATTCGAATCTTGAATTCTCCGTTAAATACACGGTTTACCAAAGATTGTTTTCTTAAGTTCTAATCTACTGGGAGTGATTAATCAACTTCCCGGTACTAACTTGACGCGCAAGATTTCTATTGGCCGCCATTTGGACCCCATGCGTGTTTCTGACTTTGTTGGCTTTGACGACCGAGTACATCATTCTCTTTTGGGAAAATATAAAGGGAAGTCACTCGAATAAAATGCGGTATTTATTGATTCTCTCTCTCTCTCTTGAATATCGTAGAAAAATTTACATGGCCATCACCATTTTTCGTAGGCAATCAAAGTATGGGGGCGACTTGTCACGGGTTTTGTCAAGAGTGGGAGTAAATTGAGAAAGGGTGAGGTCTTAAGGGGTACTTTGAGAAGTATTGATCATTACAGGGGGGCTAAATTAGATTTTCCCAATCAAAAAAGCGAAGCTAACATCAAGGTGTTTGGGTTGAGTACAAACCCCACACCATCCAAGTTGTAAAAAAATAAAAAAAACTTGAGCCAAAAATCTCAAAGCACCATCTCGAGAGATCGATTTGAAGTAGCTGTTTCCCTCGTTTTCATTTGAACATCCTGACACGAGTCCTTGGAGACTTGAAGTACGACTTCCATTGGTTCGTTTCTTCAACATGCACTGCTCATAATCTGAATCGTGCTGGATGTGTAAAAACTTTGTGCTGCAACTGCTTTTCTGATGCACACTGTTGGGGCTTTTTTTCCAAAATAGTTTTTTTTTAAATTACCAAATAGGGCAAAATTTTTTTATTTACCAAAACAAGGATACGTACGGCGGCCCAATTGCTACACAAGCCCATATGTGGCTGCGGCTCTTTTTTTTAATTTCATATATTTTTTTACGTATTTAAATTATTTGATATTTATAACATTTATATTTATATAACTTTCTAAATATTTTTTTTCTTTTAAAGCTTATTTTTATAACATAATTATCAGTAATTAAATATTTTTAATAAATATAAATTTTATAAATATAAAATAATTAAAAACATGTAAAAAATATGAAATTAAAAAAATACTATTGCACGGGCCCTGTGAATTTTTTTATTAATTATCTACATACTAATTAAATTAATTAAATATATCTTAATAAAATTTTAATTATTTATTGATAATTGTGTTGTAAAAATGAGCTTCAAAAGAAAAAAAATTATATTTACAAATTTATATAAATATAAATGTTATAAATATAAATTAATTAAAAGCACATAAAAATACAAAATTTTAAAAAAAATGCTGCTACAGGGGCCCTATGAATTTTTTTTTATTAGTTACATACTAAATAAATTAACTACGTCAATATCACATTTATCTCAAACCAATTGGAGTTGGCGGTCGATGAATTCAAATAGAAAAATATAAAAATATACTAAAATAAAAGCAAAGACAATGATACCAAAAAAAAAAAAAAAAGAGGAAAAAAGCTAAACGGGATAATGTAGAACATAAGAAATCTCCCTTCTATAGTATGAATAACTTTTTCCACTCCGTCTTAAGACAGACCGTACGCCAATCTATTTTTTACTTCGTTAAATCTTGTTTTATTACCTCTCCCAGTAATTTCGGCTTATTTCTTCCTTTCTTCATGTCATGTTCTCGGTAACAAACTTTAATTTTTACCAAGGCATCTAGGAATCTAGGAGAATATGTCTAAACCATATCAATTTATATTTTCTCATTTCTCTGCCATCGTACAATTCCAACTTTTCGTCGAATATTTTCATTTCTTATCTTACCCGTATTCATATGATCACACATCCATCTTAATATCCTTATTTTCGCTATCCCCATTTATGCTCATATTGCTTCTGTGCTGGCCAACATTCAATTCAATATAATATTGCAAGTCTTATCGCTGTTCTATAAAATTTTCCTTTTAACCTAAGAGGGATTTTGCTATTGCACAAAAACTCTGCATGCACTGCGCCATTACATCCAACCTACTCTAATTCTATGACTAACCGCCTCATCAATCTCTTATCTTTTTGCAAAATTGATCCCAAATATTTTGAAAGGATCTTTCTTAGGTATCTTTTGTCCAAGCATTTTCATGAATTCTTGATCTCTTCTTTTTATCGTGGCGAACTCACACTTCATGTATTCCATTTTACTCCGACTTAACGTAAATCATTTAGACTTTAACGTGTTTCTCCATAATTCTAA
>JAGVVM010007244.1:0-14596 GCA_019149425.1 Psidium friedrichsthalianum
GGATTTTGGATTCTTGGACTATAGTGAATTTTACTTTATGCTTCCTTCTTTCAGTGAGAGACTTCTTGGCAGCAGGAATGATCATCGTCTTATTGGGAAAAGTTCACTTTTAGGGCCAAAAATTATATATGAAGATCATTTGTGTCAAAGTTTCCGATAGATCATTTTAGTGCCAAGTTATGAAAACAAAGGACACTTTGGTACCAAGTCAACCAAAAACCGCCATTGTCATTAAATAAATAATTTTTTAATGAAAATACCATTTAAAAAAGTTAAGTCACGTGAGTTGCCACGTGGACTTCTACATTTTAAAATAAATTAAAATAATCAATTCAAAATTTGAAATTTGTAAAAATAATTCGTTTTAAAATACAAATGCATAAAAAAAAATTAAAAATAATTTTAAAAATCTAAAAAAAAACTTTACAAGACAAAAGAATACCAAGCCAGTAAGGACTTACACAAGCCCTCACCGTCACCGGCCCTACTTCATCGGCAGTGCCGATGTGGTGGGACTCTGGCCCCTAAGTAAGGCCGACAACCCTTGCTGGGTCATGCCCCACCCACCATCGAACATGCAGGCGATGGTAGGGGCAAGTAGCGGTGAGGGCTTTTCGCGCTTCGCAACCCTTTTTTTTTTAGTTTTTTCCTTTATTTGTTAATTTTTACTGAATTTTTTAATTTATTTTAATAAATTTATATTTTTTGATATTTTTCCAAATTATAGATTTTTATTTTTTTGTAAACTAATAAGTTGTATTTTTTATTTTTTTTTAATACTTTTTAAATAATTTTACTTTTCTAATGTGACTGGACCTGCCAAAAAGCCACGTCATCCTAAAAATATTAGTATGAAACATTAAATTTCTGGCAGACCAAAAAAAACCGAACTTAACACTAAATGATCGTTAAACAAAAACTGGCACTAAGTAATCCATTGAAATTTTTTATTGCCAAAGTGATATTCTTGCACAACTTTTGACATTAAAATGTGTCCTTCCCAATCCCCCTTTCCCCTCCCCCTGCACAACTTTGACATTACAAAGTGTCCCCCTCGTCTCTCCCTTTAGTTCTTTTCACGTGTACAGGACAGATCTCCATGGCATGGAGACATCAACTTTTGAAAGATGCCCTCCAGAGTAAAAGTCAATGACTGCCACCAAACATAGGGTTTCTTTTCTTTTCTTTTCTTTTTGTGCTCATTGGCTGTGTTCCCTGGCTTACATCTTGCACCTTTTCTTTGGAATTGACATTCCATTTGTTGCGGTCCCTCGAAAACGTACCTTGATGGGGCCAATTAAATTACAAGTTGTGGACTGATAATAAGATCATCATGAGACTGAGAATATCACAAAAGGAAAAGAATAAAATGCTTTCTCCAGTTGTGACAATGGAAATTCATTTCTGGAAAGATTTTGAATTGGATTGCCGGAGATATGTGGATTAGCTTCTAAATGGAGAGGGAAAGATAAATGCTTGAAGTAGGTTAGTTCAGAGTTGTGTTTTGAGACTATGCATCAACACCAAAATTGACCAGATTGAATTAGAATACTTCAAAATGTTTATGACTAAATTAATACAATTACAATAGATTTAGGATTTTTTTTATAATTTTTTCTTGAATGATTGATGCTATAGTACTTGCCATTTTATGGCATGACAAATTATAACGATTGAACCTCTGACAGTTTATTTGAATATGGGAATGCAGAAGTCGAAAAAGACCATGCTGTATGTTGATAATTGAAGAATTTCGAAGATGAAAGTAGTTTTTGACGCAACAAAAGTAGTGTTTCCAATTTTTGAGGAGCAAGGTGTTGAACAATTTTGAGGATAACGTTTCCTTTGGTAGGGAAGAGCTGCGAAATCCTAATATTTCTTCACTTCTTGATGTTACTAAGTTTATTAAGATAATGAACAGTCTGCATGGATTATTAGATAGCTTCAAAGAAGTTACAAATCTATCCACTGAATTCCGAAGCTCGGAAAATTCAGGCACCATAAAGCCCTAAACCTGACTTCATAAGGGTTATAAGATTTATGAAAGTGTCAAGTAGGGCTATGCAAAATTTGAAATAATGAAAAGCTCCAGCTGTATGAGTTATTGAAAGCCCGCAGAGCGTTAATCCTATTAGACTCGCAATATCCAAGTACCATGTATGTGAGGAAAATCAGTTAGCAAAAATTAAGTTTTATAACTTTCGTTGGTAAATCAAAAAGTATTTTCGATGATTAAGGGGAAAAAACATTATCGATCTAATACTTATCGAAAAATGTTAATGCTTTCTTGGCTTATGGTGCTTCGAAAAGATTATGATTTCTCTAATATTTTCCAAAAATTTAACATATATTTTGAAAAGTACTATTTTGCCCTCAAGCTAACCTTGGCCAACACTTGTCATTCAAAGAACTTATCTGCATTTCCTCCAGCAACATTGCATTGTACACGAATTAAACGTTTATAATTTCATGCATAATCTAACCAACTGTGTCTTTAGGATATTAATGCTTAATTGCTTAAATCATTTTGATCCATTTTTCTCCCTTGTGGCCCACATGCTTTTTCTCTCTAAAATTGCTCACTAAATCATTATACAAAATCCCTTCTTACTTACTAAGGGCAGTGAATGACAACCATTCTATTCCTAGAAAAAAGGTCTAGCTAGAAATCCCTGGGTGAGTTTCTAAGCAGAAAAACGTGTTGATAATGACAAATTTTTTTATTTTCGGATAGAAATTCATTTGTTAACAACATAAAATTTCTATGGTTGCAATGGAGGCTAGAGTTGCGATGAGAGTAGAGATACGATTCCAGCAACATACGATCAATAGTGGTGGCGAGTAGAGGTGTCAAATGGATGGGTTGTGCAAAAAATGATTCGACTAATATTGACTAATTTAACCCATTTGACTCATTTCAAACAATACAATTCTAATGATACATACTTGAGCCAACCCCTATTGTTAAAACACTTCTATTTTTTATCCAATTTTTTTAAAAAAATTTATAACTTATAATTTATTATTATTATTTATTATTTATTATTTATTTTCTTCTTTTATGGTCGTCGAATTTCCTTCTTCCTTAGTAGGCCACTGGGCCTTGCTGGCGACCTACGACCAACGATCGGTGATAGGCGATCAACCACGGCAAATGGCAAAAGGGACATGAGAGAGAGGGAGTGAGCAATGAGAAAAACTCTTATTTCTATTTCTATTCTACAAATAGAGAAGTATAAAATGCATATTTCTCATTTTTATTCTAAATCTATTTTTGGGATAAAAATTATATATAGAAATAAAAAAAATGAAATTATGTTACCAAACGGATTTCTGTTCCAAACCTGTTTCTAGAAACCAAAAAAAAAAAAGAAAAAAATAAACATAATGTAATCATGTATGCCCTAACCGTAGATTAAGGTGAAGCAAGAGAAAGTTTTATCCTTGATTCAAACTGAGTTTTAAAGGCCAAACCCTAAGAAAAGTATCATCCTTCTTTAGAACCTCCAGGTTGTGTTTGGTAAATAGGAAAATTTCATGACAAATAAATTATCATATCATGTGTTTGGTGCCTACCCAGGACATGTAAAGTAGGATATAATAGAGATATAGCCTAGATAAATTGTCCCATGAGGGAGGTGAGATAAAAGTTGATAGGATTTCTAATGTCCATAATAGAAAATTATTTTTCTCAAATAATAATTACTTAAACTAAAATAATATATTAATTTCTAATATAAAAATTTCAAAATAAAAAAAATTCATTTTATTTAATCGATTTTTTAAAATATTCACATTTCTTTCTATCTTATAATATAAGTTCAATACATATATATTTAGTATTGTAGTTATATTTATTACATGTTTTAGACATTTTAGTATTTTAGGAATATTAATATAGTTTATTATTTATGAATGGAAGCCCTCATCTTGCTCGGCTTGTGGCACCTTTGGCCATAGGTGCAACTCATCTTCTAGTGCTCTCCCTATTATTCCAACTCCTCCTCCAGCTGCTGTTGATAAAGCTCCACAGATGGATGGTGGATGGAAAACAATTAGGAGGGAACATTCCTCATCTGCTTCTACTTTTTATTGCTGCCTCTATGGTAGTTCCCTCATTACGGCATCCCTTGTGATGAGAGACAAAATCAGAGTGATGTTGTAGGCATCTATTCGCTGGTGGATACTGATTCTGACTCCCAGACTCTCTCGACTGACCCATTGACTTTGAAAGTGAAGGGGTATGGCTAGTAATATTAGCAGTGATCTTGAGCAGTGATCTTGCTATTGAGGAAGCTATTCCCTCCCTGCTATTGAGGAAGCTATTCCCTCCCTTGTTGTTCCAAATACTAGGCTAAGATCATTACTGCACCATGGGGATGCTCCTGACCAAGACTCACCTCTGCTCCCCCAGTTGTTGTCCTCCAACCCTGAATGTAGTCTTGATGCTGTAAAAATGACAACCCAAAGCCTAGGCGACGGGGAGGTAAGAAAAGGCGGTAACTTCCTCTTGCCTTGTTATGGTTTTTGGAGTATGGAATATTAGGGGTCTAGTTGACCCTTTGAAACATGTTGAGATTCGCTCTTTGTGAAGAATGACAACCTTTCTTGTATGGTATACTTGAGACGAAGGTTAATCCATCCCTTTTTGCTAAGATATCTATTGAGCTTGTTTCGAGCTGGCGGTGGATCTCTAATTATTCTTACTCTCCCCGAGGTAGAATTTGGATTGGTGAAAAACCCCACAACGTGGAGCTTGCTGTCTTCTCTATGTCTTTGTAGGCTATTCACTGTCATCTGCAACTTATGACCTTGTCCAAGTCCTGTTACTTCTCTGTGATCTATGGAGATCATATGTATGTATCTCGGAGGACTCTTCGGCTGACCTTATCAAATCTAGTGTCCTGTTCTCGTCAAATCCTTGGCTCGTTGCTGGAGACTTCAACACCATCCGACATCACTCGGGACAAAATGGGTAGCTTCAATCTATGGATTCCTGCCTTGATGAATTCAATAACTGTTTGGACCAAGCCAGTCTTGACGACTTGAGATATGTTGGCCATAGGTTTACATGGCCATAGGGAGTTAATGGATTGCCTTCGGGATCTCACTCACTTAATAAGCAGAATGTAGAGATCAATCAAAGGTGCGGGCCCTCATAGGCCCAGACGAAATTGCGTCAGGGAGGAATTTTATCAAACGAGGTCAAACTTAGTGTAGTCAGATAACATGTGATCAGTTTATATACATTAGAGTCGTCACCAATCATTTAGGAAGGCAGATTGAAAACCTACCGCATAGTTAGGAGAGACTGTTTGGTTCTACAAAAACTAGAGAAGAGAGTTCGGGGACTTAGTTATGTCGAATTTTCAGTTGATGCCCTTTTGGTACCTAAGTTGAGCAATTTTATAACCTATAGATTTTATGTCGATATTTTTTAGGCGAGGTGAGTCCTAAAATCTAAATGGTTCATACAGATGGGAGACTGACTATCCTATCAAAGACAATCAATAATCGAAAGTGTGCAATCAAGGAATCAAGATGTACGGATAAACCACATCAAATCAGCACTCAAATGGCCAAATGGTAGACCTAACAGAGCCCTAAGGGATTAGAAAATGCACAAATGAGATTCAGGGGTAGTTTGGGAAAGTTTGGGTCACGTTAATCATAAGGATAAGACGATCATTTTTGAAGTCTCGAGAACAAAAAATCACCAAAATTAGGTTGGGCTAGTTGAATGTGGCCATTTTCCAATTTTTTTTAATTGTTTGGGAATTTTTCTGATTTTTCTAAAATCTTTTAGAGTTCTTTGTATTTTTTTGGATTTATCACTTTTGGATTTTCTATTTATTTTGGATTTTTTATTACGAAACCTGAAGGCCGGACTCAAACCCACATGGGTTTAACTCGAGGACCTAAATAATGCCACATTTGATTTTTTAAAATATTTGCTAATTTTCTAATTTTTATGTTTTCTGAGAATTTTATTATCACCGCGCAATCTAACAGCCCAAAACAGACCACATGGCTAGCTCATGCCCATTGGATCAGGCGATTATCTCTAACGGCTGGGATTAAATGAAGACCAAATCTTGACCATATGATCAAATTACTAAAACTAACAGCTGTTGACACCTAAATTTTGATTTTTTTAACCATTTATTTTTCATAAAAATTGGGAGTTAAATTTTAATCCCCACAAAAAAATAAATTCAACATTCATAGCTAAGTTTTAGCATTCAAGTGCATTGCATTTTTGGATCAAGTTGGACTGGCGGTGAGTAGGACTAAGCAGATGTTCACAAATTAAATTAATCGGATCGACAGTGGATGAATTTAAGTGAGTGGAGATTTTTTAGCTTAATTAAGATAAACCTACGGTGATGCAAATTCGACCTAACTCATAGTCGAATACATCATGTGCCCGTACATGCAAAATAGGTATAATTCTTCGGATATCCAAGATGGTCGATTCTCTTGGTGTTGGAAAGGAAAGAAATAAAAAGACTAGGCATGAATATGAGTGGATTATGAGCAAGAAAAAATAATATGGAAAAAGGAAGGGGAAATTTGGTCAATGAAGGGTAATATATTAAAACAAGAAGGAAAGACCCTCCAAGATATCTTTGCACATCTTTAAGCATGAGTAGAAAGGAAAATACACAAAAGGAAACAAAGTTTGATATCTTTCTTATTCACCCATATTTTCTCGCCTATAAAAGGGCTGTTGCACGTTGAAACAAAGGGGGCTGGCTCAAAAGATAAAAAATTGAGAAGATTCATTCACGTGAGGGAGTTGAGAGAGGAAGTGGGAAAGTTCTTGGTTGATCCCTTTGCCGCAGACCTGGTCCAACTTCTACTTCTTCTTTTTTTTGGCTCTTGCTATTTTTCTCTCACTGTTGTGGCCCCACCATTTTTGGATGCATCTACTGTGGCCAAGACATCACTTTTCACTAAGAAGAAAGTCTACTACTCGACCGATTCTCTTAGGGATCTTGTTCGGTACCACCATGCTACCAGAGCTGCCTTTTTGCCGCCAGTCGCATGCTGATCAAGCTATTGCCTAGTCTGTGTTTGCGCCCAAACCGCTATTGTTTGGTGACCAAAATTTGCTACCGTTCATGCTAGTTTTCATTGCTGATCAGAGGCTGGTTTTGCTGTTGTCTAGGGAGCAAATTTGCTGTTGTTTCGGTCCCAAATTCATTGTTGTTTGGTGATAAATTTTGCCGTTGTTTGGTGTCCAAAACAGTATTATTTTACCTGGTTTTACTCTATAATCAGTGCAGGTTTTTTCATGAGCTGTTTAGGGTAAATCATCTTGTTACTTGGCGTAATATCTTTGGTGTTCAGTGCTGAATTTTATGTAAATTTGTACTTAAAGTTGGCATTGCAAAGCGTGCCTTGAAGGAAGCGCAAAAATTGCGCTAAATCAAGTCTTTCGATCCGAGTGGAATTCCATAACCGGTTAGACCCTCCCTCGAAGATAGGTGTATAAGTTTTTTCTAGCAAGGTTCAAATTTGGAAAGCAAATACTTGAAAAACAAGGTAAATTTCTCATCTTGGACTTTGGTATGTTCACTTGCCTATTTGGTTATATTTTGTATATCTTGCATCAAAATGGATATCTTTTAAAAATACAGGTTTTGATTAGGAAATTTTCTTTCCTAATCCGCAACTTACTATATGATTGAGAAAGTCCATCTTTATGATTATTGATGGAATACTCGATTAGGCAAAGATTTAAGTTTAATTGTTAACCATATGATTACGGATTAAAGATTAACTTGAATATTTACGAAATATTTCAAAAAAAAAATGCAATACTCAATTATCCAATTTTTCTTGTTTGAATTGATTGGTATATCACTTTCCTATTTTGACTTGAATTGCTTGATTGTTACCTTTCTTAGAATATACCTGTCACATGATATAATCTCAAAAAATTATTAAAGATTTTGCATTCATTCATCTTTCATATTTAAAAAATTGCATCTTTTAAAAATATTGCATCATGTAGATAATTGCATATCTTTTTTTTTTTGGACAATATTCAGGATAGATTGCATTTTAGAAGAGAAATTGCATGCCTATATAGAATTTCATGTTTAAAATAATCTATCTTAAATACATTAGGGTTTAGGTCAATTTAAACTCTAAAATGTGTAATATAAGCTTTGTTTTGACATAGTCCTATTTTAGGAAATAAATTCATCCGAAAATTAAAAATAAAAAAATCATCCATGCCATGTTGTCATTACCACATCATTTGTACCATGCCACACTTGCCATGTCATGTCACTTATGCAACGTCATCCTTGCCATGTCATCCTTACATGTCATCATTCTTGCCATGTTGTATAGGTTGCACTTTAATCTTGCATTTAATTCATGTCATTGCATCCTAGAATAATTTCATGCATTGTATATAGTTTAGCCATTCATGCATTCATAAAAAAGGTGAAAATTTAGAAAATGAAAAGAAATAATGTCTTGTGTGTGCATACTGCCTTAATTATCTTGATTTTTGAATGTTCCATTAATTGATTGTACACCCGCATGATAACCTTTATTAGTGACTTAGGTTAAAATCAATTAATATTTCCTTTTCAAATGATTTTTCATGAAATAAAATGGTACCGAAAGAGCATTAGAGTAGTCTAGCATAATCAAATCCCGAACTCTTATCTCTGGTTCGTAGAAGTAGTTTAGCTTTCTTGCTAATTTACTTAAGTTTCTAATCGACCTACCAAAAATAATTAGTGACGACTCCTATTGAAAATCTTTGCATATTGCGATTTGGTATGGATTTGGGAGAGTCTGAGTTAGGTTAGTTAATTAATTAACTTAATAATCCATTAACCTAAAACTCGATTTTTAGGTCACGACAACAGCTGAGATTGAGTAGGGAGACTGACTCTCGACCGTTCGATCTACATACTAGATCCTACGGCCAGGATCGTACAGCGAGACTAATTCTCGACCGTACGATCAAAATTTTATTTTTATTCTGAAAACGGTTTTATAAATAGAAAAAAATATTTTTATTTTCTTAAAATCTATTTAAAAATCAAAAATGATTTATATTTTTCAGAAACCTAGATCATGACACTTAGCACCACCCCCACTGTCCAATCTGATTCTATTTTTTATTATTTAGAAACCATTCTAACGGCCAAGCTTACATGACATGCTATGTCATCACCACATCAGCAATGACCGAGTCATTGAGCTAACGTGGCATGGCCATATCATCGTTGACCAAGTCAATGAGCTGACGTGGCCATGTCTTCTTCCTCACGACGTCCATAGGGATGGATGGCTAAGAATTTCTCAGCAAGATCCAATGATGAAACACTAACCAAATGAGGCAAAATTGGCCCCACGATTCATCTCAAGATGCAAAGTAACGTATCAAAGGATAAAGTCATTTCAAGCACTAGAACATGAGAAATCGACATTAGTGCACTTACTTTGTGCCATCATGAGGCCACTCGTGTCATCTTACGTTGTTTCCCGCCATTTCTTGGCAACTTAGCTTTGAGCGGGCCTGTTCCACATCAAAATAACTGGTCAACTTTTAGTTTTGAAATTTGCTATCAAGTGAATACTACTTTAAACTTCTTCTTTTGCCGACCAAACCATGAAAACAAGGCAAAAAAACTTAGTTTCAAAAGCCTAGGCGATGGCTCAACCCTTATGGCCTAGGCGATGCTCACAACTCCTTTAAAGGTTACTATTCAACCTTTGCACAACTCCTCTTTTTCTAGGTTGTTACTTAATCCTCTGTGTTGCGGTGTGATTCATAATCCCCAATGACAAGGAAAGCATGTGGGTCTCATATTTTTTTTTTCATTAGTAGTTTGGGTTTGGGCTCATGAATACCTATTGCTATATATACTCTTTTTTGTTTGTAATTAAGTGATGTAACGATAGGTATGATGTGCTAATTTTAGTAAACACATCATGTATGTGGTCATATACATGCGAGTTTGCATTTATATTTCCAAAACCTTGTGGAAATTCACGAAAAATACATAAAATACCCATAGAAATACGTGTATGTAGGGGTTTTTATAAATTTTCTCTCTTTAAAATTCTCAAAAAAGTAAAATAAATATACCACAATGTAGAGAATCTTCATACGAGTAAACTTGTATCAAGAACTCCCAAATCAAAGCCCAGATGCGCCCACACGCACCGATTGAAACGTCGACACGTGTTCTACAATCATGGCACATGCATTGCATGTGCCGGCACTTGATTCGAATCGAACCTAGGTCGAGTCGACCTAGTTAACGATCAAATCAGGTCGGGTTGACCCAATCAACTTACCACTGACGGTACCTATGCCACATGGCAGTTGTACATCTTGACACATGTCATGATCTTAAGTTGCTACATGGCGCACGACGACCGCCATCCCAAGGCGGTGCCACATGTCACACGCTCATGAGGCAGCGACCGCTAGAGGCAGTGCTACGCATATGGGATAGCATACCTTTGATGTGTGTGGTGCACGAGGCTCACGTGCCGCCTCCTAGAAACTTTTTCGCCATGTGTGGAAGAGCGTGCTACCTCTGACCGAGGCACACCACCCATTGAAACACCCAACACAATGAGACAAACTCGAACATGTGATCAAAAAAAAAATTATTGGATAAAAATTCCAAAAACTGGCATAAACCGAAAGTTCCAAAGCTAGACTATGGAAACTCTAATACCACATGTAAGCTGCTATAAGCCTTATGTTGGCAATCCTAGGATTAACATAGCTAGAATCTAGAAACACAATAATAACTTAAAAGAATTTGTGCACCTAATTTGGAATCCATCATTCTTGAAGCAGAATAGCAACAATTCAAAACTCAAGATTTTCTCTTTTATAACCCTCTGTATCTCTGGCTTAATGAGATAAACCCTTAATGACGCCAATCTATATGCGTTCCTTATGTAAGATTATTATGAATTCGTTAAAGTTAGAGGAGAAACTGAAGCGCTATTTATAGAGTTTCTAGACATGCTCCTCTCATCAAGGGCCGAGTTGCACAATACTAGGCCTATATGAGTCTGGTTAAGAATTCTTATATTTTACCTTATTAGATCAACATCGTAACGGTAAATTAATCCTGTAAAACGTAGATTACAATATCAATTAATATAAGCCCACATTTGAAAAACTCTAACAACATGCTCTTAAAGCAAGTTTAACATCTATTCCATGCATGGACATGGCGACATTGGCGTTACCCAATTTTTCTTTTACTTTTAGAGTTCCAAATTCACTGCGGATGTGTGTCCATGAAAATTATCGACTGATGTCTCATAGAAAAATTCTTGTTTACACTACCAAAAGACCATATTCATGTGGAATGTTAAGTCAACTGGGCATGGATCACCCGTTTGATCCGGTGAACTATGATAATGAGCGGCCCATTCAAGCGCCGTTTGTTCGAGAGAGTAGAGCGATGTGATTAAGATCGATGAATATACAAACTCTTGAGCACACACATTCCCCCGCTCGCACTTTGCCACTTTTTTTCTTTCTTTAAACTTTCTAAGGGAAATACCAAAAGCATACTTCACAGTTGACCTAACGAGTCATTTGCAACTTTCGCAGACCTTCTTGTGCCGACTTCCGATGCAGCTGCGGCTCAAGGAAGGTAGGCGCTTTCAAAGAAGAAGAGAAGGCCTAAAATGAACGTGAAGAGCAAGTCAGATAAGCCCGGATGACCTGCCCGCCGACCATGGAATTGTGCGCATCGATGGACGAGAATGGCGATCATAATCGAAGCTCTCTTGCACAAAGCAGAAAAGTCGTCCTCGGCTAACAAACCCGACTCGTCATGTCATGTAAGCCTCTCTTCCTAGCAAAAACATCCCGATGCCTCTCGGTTGTGTGATGGGACAAAGAAAAAGAACAGACAAACTTTGCGTCTTCAAGGACTAGTTGCTCTTAGAAGAAAGAAGAAGCCTGCCATGAAAGACGAGAGACTTTCTGACTAGCCAAGGAGACTGCCTGATACCGGCGCAACCTACTCATACACTCGGTTCAGCTCAAATGGAGCGAGTTCGGAGCAGGCAAGTCATCCTTGGCTACTAAATGAGACTCTCGTCTTCGTGTTAGTCTCTCTTCTTCTTCTCCTACTCAAATCCAATGTTGTTTCTCTATTTATAGGGAACGGAAGCGAATATAAGATTAGATCCAAGCCAATTCAGACTTTTCTTAGTGGGGTTTTTCGAATGTTAATTTGTGGAGGACCTCCTTCAGCCAATTTGCCTCATACAATCGTCCCTTTATTTGTGTAAAGCATGCAATAATAGTTGTCACTCTCACTGGTATCATTTTCCTTGCGGCAACTTGGGTTGAAGTCAATGTACCTGGGCTTTAGTTTGCATTTCAAGTAATAAGTGTGCTTCTTGCAATTCTTGATTGCATTGCATTCCATAGGCCAAAACCCAGCTTGGCAATGAACTATATCAGATGATTTTTTTGCCATATTATCCTGAGTAAGATGATTAAAGGAGGTCCTTTTATGATGCAGAGTTTGTACCAAGTACTTATTTCTTTGCGAGAACCGCCTGAATGTGCCGACACTAGATATGAGCATCTGAAAAAATAAAATTGACATTTTCCAAATAAGGTACTACTTTGGTCCAAAAAAGCAAAGCTCCCCCTGCAGCTTTTAGCTTGAATTTCAAGAGATATTTTATTCTCTATATACCAGCACTCTTATCCTCAAGATTGGTTTTGTGGGCGTCTCTTGTGAAACGTTTTCTGACCTTTTCTCACCTGGTTCAAAAGCAGCATAATATCTAGTACAACGGATTCATTGCTTCAAATTGATTCTTGACTAGTGTTGATGCTATTTTTCTTGTTTCAAAATTGGATTCTTGACTAGAGTTGAATGCTATTTAAGCTAACTTCTTTTACTGAGTATGAATTATTGGCAAACAGACTACCAATCCTCTTATCCTTCACTTCTTTCTTTTCTTTCTTTCCTTGTGTGAGTTTCATGAATCCAAATGGCATGGGAGACAACACTTATGAAAGATGCCCTCGCAGAGCAAAAGGTCAAGGACACTGCCACTAACGGAGGGTTCTTATTTTACTGTGTGCTGTTGGCTTTGTTCCTTGGCTTATCATCTCGCACTCTTTGGAATTGATATCCAGTTGTTGCAATCCCTCCAAAAAATACCCTGATGGGAACCAGTTTGAATTACGTGTCATGGACGCGATATATGAACACTCGATCGAGGAGAATAAATCACCGAAAGAAAAAGAATGCAATGCTCTCTACAGTTGTAACTCTCATTCCCTTCTGAAATTTTCATTTCGGTAGAGCCCAGAGACATTTTCGATGCGTAGCTCCACAGTGCGCTGATTTTTAAGAAAGTTTTTGAGTTAACGGTTAGCCAGAGATGTTGCGTCCCAGGTTGTGATTTGAGGGTGTGCATCAACACTGAATTAGACGACATTTCCAGCTTGGAAAGTGACTAATAGAGAAATGGTTGTCAAGAAAAGAGATGTGAATGCTTGGAGAAGTCAGAACCGACCGAGGCCAAAAAGGGTAATCGAGAATCATTCTACAAGCTTTGATGGGTTTACGGGGGTTTCCTCTTCTCTCCCAAAACGTAACAAAGAAGAAGAAAGTAGAACTCTTTTAAGGCTGCAACTGGAAAGCATTTATATGTGAAAATCAAGGTATGTTCCCAAGCGTAATATATCCATTTTTCAACCAGTGATTCAAGGAGTTTCTAGGCATGTTTTTTAATGTTTTCATGTGTTGATTTTGGAATCCTTTCCAATATCAAAGCATGTTATACTTGTTTCCTGATCGTATGGTTTTTTGTAATCGAACCAAGTGTGAAAGACCTGCCCATAGGTTGAGACAAACGTACTGTTTGGTGATTATACATGTTTTTCTATTCGACAAAAGTTTGATTTAACACCCCATAGATGAACTTGTCTCGGTTGATATGAGCATTTTGAGGGGGGTCGCACACTTCCGGATGGACGTCGGACGAAGCCTCACGCGTCGCCATCGAGATGATGTCTACACATGACAGCCATGCGCACCACATGAAGACCCGTCGCCCGCTTCGTAACGTGATGACGATTACGACGACATCAACAATCGCGCCAGGATTTTCGACTCGACATGTTCAAACAGTTTTGACCTTGACTATCAGACCGATCCGAACACCATTGGTTGGGACGATTTTAACGAAGTCACATCGGTACTGTTCCCGCCAGTCCGACTAAGTCACATCTGTGACAGGCCATTATGGTGACCATTTTGCTTGTAGTGTTTTATTATATTGCGTGATCCATAATAGGATCTTATATTGCTTCTCCTTATTGTACGTAGGACCCACCGACCGAATTATGTAAATATCAGTATTTCATTTATTTTAATTGGTTTGTGATTTTAATTGTTCCATCGCTTTGTTTTTCTGTAGGCAATGTCATCTTCCAGAACGACGGACAAAATTTTAAGTGATGGAGCCATTTTGATTTGTTTTTACTCCAAGGTCTTCACTCCAGGTTCAGTCCTAATTCATGGGTAATATGCCAAATTACATCGCCTTATGG
>JAGVVM010007245.1:0-36886 GCA_019149425.1 Psidium friedrichsthalianum
AACTAATAAACTTTAGCAGGTAACTTACCCAAACTGAATTCCAAATCTCTTATCTCCCTTCCAATCAGAGGACCCACTCTTGAACATCCCCTATGCGCAATGCTTGACTATCGACTAAGCCTGCATCCGCCTACCTTCTTAGCCTTCCCCATGCGCGTGATACATGACGTCGCAGGTCCATAGTCCTTAAACAATCCATCCGAATGGCCTGTTCGTACTCATATTCAGCCTCCTAGAGAAAAAAGTATAAGTTCAAAACTCTAATGATTCCGTGCTAAGAATTGCGCAACACTTTCCCAACCAAGTAGCTACTCTAATCTTTAATGCAAAAAACGCATTCTACGTCAACAAGCCGGCCAGGATCTGTGCCTGTTCGCCGGTCTAGCTTTCAACTCTAGCTGATGCCTCCGATGCCAGCGCCTGTCAGCGTGACGCGATGCATATAGCAACAGCCTTTCCATGAGTATATTAGAACTGAGAATCCTAATCACATGGCAGTGATGCATACACTATAGATCTCATATCTCTTAAATGCACCACGCGATAGGTATTGTTAACATTGGTGCGATTGAAGCTCACAAAGTACTCTTGGAACACTCCTTCGCACTTGTCCGCTCCCATTCAACTTTGTACTACCTTATTACAGCTAAAGAGTCAAATGGAGTAAGCCGTACGTCAGCAGAGAACCTTTTCCACGAAGCTATGTACTATAGATACCTGCACAGCCATGCAAACTTCGAACCTACTGTATAATGTCGGATCTTAGCGCCAATTTGCCATCAATGCTTCGATTTTGTCGATACTACTGAGATTTTCATTCTCCAGAGATAACATGTCAAAAGCGCACATGCCTACCCGCCCATTCGAGCTCAGAACTCCACATTTACTATAAACCTAAACATAGAGCTAGAGTGTTCTCTTTTTACGTGGGGGAGGGGGGGTGGAGCCATAGAACCATACTTAGAGTATGCTCATAGCGTTATTCAAGGTCTGTTCGCAATAATACCAGATGTCATCAATGAACACTATTACGAACTGATCAAAAACTCCTTGAAAATATCTGATTATCATATCCATAAGGCAGTCTGCGTCAATCCAAATGGCATGCTAGTAAACTCATAATGGCCCATACTCGTATGAACGCCAATCTTTGCGATGCCTCTCTTTTATTAATCCTTAACTGTGGGATAGCTATCCTTAAGTCTATCTTAGAGAGAACACTGGATGCTCCTTGACAGTTGCACAATCGAAGCAGTTAGCATAGACCTTGGTAGATACTTGTTTTTGAGTGGCTTACTAGGTTCAACTTGTCGCATAGTTCTAAGCCCATATACGCCAATGACCCGATACCTAACTTTCTCACAAATCACACCAGGACCGCCAACATACCATTCGAATGATACCCCTCCACACCCCAGATTATGAGGCGTCAAGAATTATCCACAGCTGAGGGGATCATCAGTTGCGTCTACTGATTTCAAATATATGACCCCAGCGTCAAAGATCGTGGATTTGGTGCGTCCACGAGTTCCCGCGCCTTGCAGACCAGTGCATCGCTTCGCAGCCTCGTATAAGCATCTGGTATGCCCCAATAGGCGATAGACGAGTCACAAGTCATCGAACGCTTAGACGTCTAAGACCGCCGAACACAGCGGTCGTATCAAAACGAGTTCACTCGAATTCACTGAAAGAGATGAAAGAGCGATTGAACGAACACTGGAGGCTTGTCGATGGTCAATGTCTCATCGCTCTTGGCCCTTTGAAGTGTGCCCGGTGATTTGGTCCTATAGACCTGCAGCCACCGATAGCTTGACTAGACTTTTTTATATACGCGGGATGACTGTGACTATCAACGACTGTACAATTATTAGCGATCTATTGCATCCGCCCTACTAATGCATGAATAGCCCAGTCCCTCCATATACGAAGTCACAAAACGTGGGCAACAGTTGCCGGCATCATGCTCCTCATTGGAGAGGTGAGCTGTCCTAATCGCCAGATCTATGAGCTCGGACGGACTGAAATTAGCACAGCCCTTGGACCAGCAAAGGCATTGAGCTCGAGAGGAGTCTTACTACCCCAAATCCATGATAAGATAGAATAGCTGCCCCATATCGATCAGATAATTTGTGGTGAAAACTCAGATAATCCATGGCCACCTCAATGCGATCGCGGACATGGACGACAGCACGAACTGAATAAATACCGAACCAAGAGCCAACAGCGTTTCACTTTAGTACCGTCGCACTTCATATACTGATCTGCGGTGCACGTGATATGTTGCAGCGTCACTCACGAGTTGCTGGGATAACTAAGGATGATTTGCGGACGTCCAATCTCATGCAGGAATCCTCACGATCCAGTGCAGGGGTGAACCTAGGCGATGTCAGACGGCTTTAACCGAATCTGGCGCGTACATAACGAAGACGGCGATACGCGAGTAATGCGTTAGACTATTTGGATCAAGTGGAAATGAGTTGAAACAGACATCGATCGTTCTCCCCTTTTTAATGCCTCACTAAGGACGAAATAAGTTAGCACATAAGCGCATGACATCAGCAGATGATGTCATCGATGATATAATAGTTACATCATAGCCAGCCATCCATCGATTTGCGGGATTTGCTAGAAATCGCCAAAAGCAAGGATAAGAAATGTTATCTTAGAAAATGTCAAAAGATAGGATAGTAATATTCTATCATTTGACAGAGACATTGGCAATCAAACGACGTGCATTTAGATCACGCAAACTTGAGCGCGACTTGAAATCTAGAACGTCAGAAGCCCATAAATGAGAATCCCCGCTAAAATAGATGCATTTGAGGCCACCCAAATAGGCCGCCAAAGCTGACCGATGGCGCGTTGTGGGGGAGGGGCGTTTTTGGGTTTGGGTGGGGGGTGTTGGGGGGGATAGTCCCCAAAACATGTCTGGTCCCCAGAACTTCGCGTGCCGTCTTCCCCCCCCGACACATCTCACAAGGCAGTTTAACCGCTTTTGCACTAGCCCATACGGCCAGCTTTGGGCAGCTATGTGGAGTGGCCAAATGGCATCATTTTAAGTTTTTGGAGTCTCATTATAGGGCTCTTAGACGTTCCTAGATTTCAAAGTCCCCTCAAGTTTCGTGTCAAAATCAAGTCGTTGAGGTGCCAAATGTCTATATAGTCACATGGATAAGGAAATTACTATCACTACTATTGTCGACATGTTTAAAGGTAACATGTCTTATCCTTCCTTTTGGACCTTCTCATTCCAACGAGATGACTGATGATGTAACGTATATTCAACGATGACATCATCCTGATGTCAATGACACCTATGTCCCAACTATTCTGTTTATGTCATTTAGTGAGCATTAGAAAAGGAGGAAACGACTTCATCGAGCTGTTGTTCAACTCATCTCCCTAATCCAAATTAGTCATAACGCATGTTCTGCGATCCCGTTCTTGCGTTTTATGGACTGTCGACAAGAGATGTCCGGTTAAAGCGTGTGACATCCCTAGGTAGTTCACCCCTGAAACGTGGCGCAGATGAGATTTCCTCAATGAATTGATGTCCCAAATCAATCCATAGATCCCACAAACAGTGAGGACGTCTGGCAACATGACTCCACGGTACCCACAGTCAGAAGGAAGTGCGAGGACAAAGTGAAACCTGTTGGCCTTGCGTTATGTGTTATTATTCAGTTTATTACGGCTTTGTCTTAACCAGTCCCCGATCGACATTAGGGCATGGATATTGAGTCAAACCCAACAATTTGATCATATGCACAATCATCTTGACATGCATTGGCGAGACTCCTCTCGACTTCTGCCTTGGCCAAGGATAATGTCTAATGCACGTCACGCACGATCGCCAACTAGGAAATTCAAACTCATCACCCAGATGGAGAGAGAAGATCCCAACGTTGCCACCGTTTGTGACTTGTTATTAATGGAGACTGGGATATCATGCCTAGAGGCGGATCATATGATAGGGCATATATGTACCTGTGAATCACAGCTCATCCAATATACAAGTGCAGCAATCGGGTCAGTTCTAAGGACCATAGCACACCAAAGCCATAGAGCGATTGATGAATGACCAAGACAAAGCCTCCATGTATAGTCAATCGCTCTTTAATCTCTTCAGTAGAATTCGAGTGAAAATCGGTTTGTTAAGAACACTGTGTCCGGCTTAGACGTCTAACGTTCGATCGACTTGTGACCGTCATCCCCCGCATGGGCATCCACATGCATTAATAGCGAGGGCTAAGCGAACACATGGTATCCTATCAACCGGATCAGTGGAGCCAATCCACGATCTTGACCAACGAAATATTTAGAAGATCAGACGACCAACTGATGGACCCGTCAAGCGATTTTGACCGCACTCAAGAATCGGTTAGCAGCTTCCAACTGATATGTTGAGCGCCTGTGTGAGTTTGTGAGCAAGAAGGACTGGGGTCATTGCAGTATATGCATTAACTATGACAGTTGAACCCAAGTAACCATCAAAACAAGATCTTACCTAAGGATAGCATAACTGTTCGAGCAAATGCAAGGAGCATCGTGTTCTCCAGATAGACTTAAGGATTGAGGCTCCAACAGTTAAGGATAAAAAAAGAGGAATACCAAAGATGACTTGCGTGTCCCAGAAGAGATGATGGGCAGTATGACGTTTACTATCAGCCATTTGGACCTGGACCAAGCATCTGCCCTTAGCGGATATGATGCCAATCCAGATATTCAAGAGTTTTTGGATCAGTAGCTCGATACTAGGGTTCATGATGACATCTTTGTATATTGAAGAGCCTTGAAAACCATGAGCAACATATAAAGTATGGTTCTATGGACCACCTAACGAGAACACTCCACTCTAGTTAAGTTTAGTAAATTTCGTACGTGAGTTCTACCAGCTCAATCGTGTAGGATAGCATTACTTTGACAATGTTAATCTCTGAAATGAAATCTCAGTAAATTCGGCAACACAAATCGAAGCAGAAGCAAATATGGCCAAGACCGACGTCAATAACAGAGGTTCGTAAGTTTGTCAAGGCCTGGCAGGTTATTATAGATAATTCGTTGGAAAGGTTCTCTGCGATAGCGCTACTCCTTTGACTCTTTACTGAAAGAAGGAGACAAAGTTTGAATGGACGGACAAGTGCGAAGAGGAGTTTCCAGAGCTTGAGCTTAATCGCCCAATGTTAACAATACCATCCGGTCATGAAGGATATGAGATCTATAGTGATGCATCACTGAAAGGATTAGGATTCGTTCTAATATAACATGAAAGGTTGTTGCATATGCATGCGTCAACTGAGGCCTCACGAGTTAAACTACCCAACGCACGACTTGGAGCTTGTAGAAATCGTTTTTGCATTAAGATTTAGAGGTACTACTTGGTTGGGGAAAGGTTCCAAATCTACACGGATCATTAGAGTTTGAAATAACCTTTTCTCCAAAAGGAGCTGAATATGAGACAACGCCATTGGAGAATTGTTTAAGGACTATGACTGCGACGTCATGTATCACCCTGGGAAGGCTAAGAAGGTAGCGGATGCACTTAGTCGATAGTCAAGCATTGCGCATAGGATGGTTAAAGAGTGGGCTCTGATTGAAGGAGTAAGAGATTTGGATTCAAGTTTGAGGTAAGTTACCTCTAAGTTATTTAGTTACCTTGAGAATTGAACCAAAGATTCAGGCGAGGATTAAGGCGTCACAATCGACGGAACCCTAGCATTAAAAGAACCTGAGTATGGATGTGCAAGAGGAAAACCAAACTTCTAGTATCCGTGATGGATATTGAAGTTTCGTGATGATTGTGTGTTGCCCAATGATAAAGAGCTAAAAGAGGAAATTTGATCATAAGCTCACCATAGCAATAAGTATTCACCTAGGCAGCACGAAGATGTATCGAACTTGCGTTAGCATTACTAGTAGGATGGAATGAAAGTGGATGTAGCCAAGCATGTAGCTAAGTGGTTGACCTGCCAACAAGTGAAGCACAACACTGTAGACCTATGTGGATTATTGCGACTGTTGGAAATCTCGAGTGGAAATGGGAGCACATATCATGGACTTTGTTATGATATTGACTAATGAGCTAGAGAGGTCATGATGATTTGGGGTGACCATCGATAGGTTGACTAAATCAATGCACTTTCTGGCAGTGCGAAGGACTTCGCAATGGATAATACACTGAGATGTATTTACGTCAAATAGCTCGCCTTCATGGAGTTCCAATAATGATTACATCGAACAGAGACCTAAGTTTATCGTAACTTTGGAAAGGTCTCAGATAACTATGGGGACAAGCTGCAGTATAACACGCCTATCATCCACAAAATAGATAGGCAATCTGAGAGAAGATTCATACACTTGAGGACATGTTACGAGCTTGCGTAATAGATTTTAAAGAAGAATGGAAAGAACAATTACACCTGGTCGGTTTGTATACAATAACAGTTACCAGCAGAGTATCAGAATGGCACGTTTGAGGCATTATATGGCAAAGCTTGCAGAACTCTAATATAATGGGATGAAGTTGGTGAAGGAGTATAATGGGCCTAGAGTTGGTCCAGCAGTTAGTCGAGCAGTTAAGGTGATTCGAGAAAGACTGGAGACTGCTCAGAGTCATCAGAAGAATTATGCATATAAGCAATGTAGACCTTTATAATTTCAAGTAGGGATCCACGTCTTCTTGGAGGTATCACTGATGCGAGGTTTATCTTGTGGTTTGGTAAAAAGCGAAGTTAAGTCCAAAATAGTGTTGATGCTTGTTTTTAGCCAATTTTATTTTTAGAAAATTCTCGAAAATCCATAAAATTCATAAATTGAAAAATCAACTTTGGAGACCTTGGCTAAGCCTAGGAATCATTTATGACCAAAATTTATTTTTCATATTTTTAGTATTTTTTCAGCATTGATTTTCGAAAAATCATAAAAAAAATGCTAAAAAATATTTTAGTAGTCAGAAAAATTCGAAAAAAATTCTCGGAAATGTGAAAATGGAAATGACCATATTTAACTGGTTTAAACCTATTTTCATATTTTGATCTTCCCGAACCTTTGAAAATGAACATTTGCCCCTCTGTGCCAATTTGACCTAAATCTTTCCAAATCACACTTGGACCTAATTGGTGTGTTCCATGAGTCTATAGGGCTTCCCGAGGCTTGCTTTTGAACTGATTTGATGTGACTTCTTCTACGTATTGATTTCTTGATTGCGCACTTATTTCAACTATTGTAATTATAGTACAGATACTCCCACACCTTACCCAAAAAGCATCTGCATGAACTCTATAATTGGAATCACTCAACTTACGAATCGACGAACTAAGTCCCCGAACCATTTCTCTAGTTTTCCAGAATCGAACGACCTCTCCCCTGCGCTTGATTAGGGGTTTCCAATCATACCCTCCAAAAAATGATTGGTGGCGACTCTGATGGCATGTACAACTAATTCACATGTCACCCGACTACACTAAGATCGATCTCGATTTAAATCTTCCTGGACGCGATTTGTATGGTGTCTGGGAGCTACATGCTAAGCCTCGATAAATATAAAGGCTCAATAATCCATTAGCCCCCCATCAAGGGAGGGTCGCGGTAGACTTAGTGACTCCATTTGGGGACTTGGTTTTAAACCATTAGATGACTTGGTCGATCAAACATGTTGGGTATCTTCTAACATATTTTTTCTGCAGGACTCTTGAAGGTGAGGTAGTCACCTAATCAAACGTGTTAATATTTTTACAGATGGGATTTTATAAGGGTGGAGTGATTACTAGACGTGTTTTGTGCAGGATCTAGAGTTTAGGGCTAATTATTTATTTCTCCCACAATTTAGAAGCGCTGTTTTTGATATCAAATGTTGTGCATGTCTTGCATATTTCTGAGGATCACGACACCTGCACATACAAGCGTCTAAACCTAAGCCACGAAACACCTTTTTAAGTCACCATAGATAGGATCGATATGCAAAGCTGTAGCATTTAATTACGTCTGGGTTGACCATATTTGATCTCGTTTACTATCTAAATTGATGATTCTTCTCACTTGATGTTTCAGCGTGCTTGTGGGTAAAGTCATCGAATCAAATAGTGAGAGCCTTTTTAGGTCCATACTCTGTCCTTCCTTTTGATTTCTAAGTTAAATTCTATGTGTCTCATGCGCATGTGAATTGGACGGTTGGTACACCTAAAACTAAAAATAAAAACAAAAAAAACGGTCTGGTTAGTAAGGCATTCTTATCTTGACTTGTAATTCATTTCCATACATTTTAAATTCTACATACCATACATATCATGCATCATGTCGAAAAGGTCATTTGAATGATTGATCTGAAAGCCATTTTTAGGATAGAAAGATGGTTTCCCCAAATCAGTCGTAGTCCCCATGATGTTTGCAAGGGAGCGATATAGAGTATTCAATACCATGATGCCGATATAGAGTCATTTGGAACATTTCGATTTGCCCGTAGGAGGGAGGTCACTGGGCGCAATTTTCTTCATTGAAGGGACTCCCGTGTCACAACGTATTTGAGTGGATTAGAGATCTGATCACCTTGTCCAGATCTGATCTATTGCGATATCATCTAATGACTCTGAGATGGATGGGTACATGTGGTTAACGCTAAAGGAACGTGATTTCAACAAAACACTTGAGCATTGATTTGGGGCATCCTTAGTATTTATCACACCTATTTACCTTAGATTTTTACTCCCGAATTACAGACGTTGTATTTCTGCATACTTTCTCATCTCTTATAGGTATGATGTATTGGGGATCTTTTGAGATGTATCCGCACTATTTCAACTATGTTAGAAGTTTTAGTAGATGGGTGTGACAATGACTTTCATTCCAATCATTTGAATGATTCTAATCATTGTTAATTTCCTTTGGGAGAAATCTGGATTAAAACTCTTTAATGACTTTTTTTATTGGTCAAATAGGAGTTTTTAACCCTCCATTTCACCAAAAAGAAAATATGAAATCAATTAGTGTTTTACATTACATCCCCATTCATCCTGCATTATAACCTGTGGTAGTTAATTTTAGTGTATTTTCTTACATATTCAAAAATAGACGGGAAAATCGACTATCAAGATCATTCTAGTCCCACGTAAGAGCTCGCGATATGGTAAGGAAGCTTGCTTCAATCGAGACAACTAAATCTATTTCGAGGAATGTGTAGGGCAACTAGTGGGGCTCCACAAAGTGGACTAATCAACCCGCTTCTCATCTACGCTTTTGGCAAGATTCTGGGATTTAGAGACTTTGACTTTCGACTTCGAGGACTAAAGATCACACCAACCCTGGAGTAATACTGGATCCGTCACTAGCAATCATTGTGATGTGGAGTTTAATGATCATATTGTGTAACTACTATTGGGAAATGATTCCACCTAAGCCTTATCCAAACTCCTTCATCTCAAAACCTCAGAAATCGAGAAGATCCTCAAATCCAATTCTATGATAGGTTTACCCTCTCATTCCTCAACACCAATTACTCATCCTTTTCCAATTGAAACTGGTCTTAAATCAGCTAGAATATTCATTTTGGCCTTTTTTGCATTTGTTCTATTCCCTATCTCTAGAATCTGCATTTGATCATTTTATGGTCTACATTGCCAGCAGCGTGTTACCGTTGGAATTACTCCTACATGATCTTAGCCGAAATCTTCCTCTCCCTAAGCCATTTCCAATCCACCCAAAGGGTACCTTTCAAGCTTCCATGGTTTTCTCTACATGTGGTTCGCTTTACACATCAAAACATTTAATCTCCGTGTTGGATGTTATGAGATTAGCCAACATGTTCATCCCTCGCATCCTTCTTGAAATGTCAATCTTCTGTCCCAAAATTATCCTTCAAAGAGTGGGCCAAACTACTTGAGAACCTAGAGCCAAAGTAGCTGCGATGGGTGTCTGACCTAGCCCAAGATATTAGAGGCCCGCATCACTGAGATAAATGGGAATCCTATCCTCCTCTTAGGCTATACGGGTGGAATCGCATACTATCCAATCAGGGTAGTAAGACAGTTTGGTATGCTATAAAGTGATCCCGCCATCTGTATGTCCTGGGATTTTCACCTTTGACTTACCAAAAGGCAAACTCACCCAAGAGACGAAGACACAATATCAAGCCAAGATTGATCTCATAATCCACGCCTTGAAAAACTCCCCACTACAGGATGTGGAATGGCCGGATCATCTAGATGAGGAGATGAACATTCACTGTGTGTCCAAGGAGTATATCAAATTGTTTAAAGAATACCGACAGTCCATGGTGGAGCTATATATACTGGACTATATCGTCCCGCATCTGCCTGGAGTGGAGCCATTCATACCAGAAGACATGGGACCACTACCAAATGAAGAGGATGAAGATCTGCATATGTGGGACTTGGAGGAATCGAGAGTCGTTGAGGACGCCTTAGCCTCTAAGCGCCTTCGGATTGCATAGACGATTTCCCTACCTAGTTTTAATATGTGGAGGTTATCATTTCTTGAACATATGTGAGGGATTTTAGTTGTAATAAACTCATGACATTTTTATATATGTTCATCATCACGATCTTCTTAAGAAGTGATTATCACGAGTTATATACCGTCTTAATAGTATGCTCATTCACGCTTAATGAGTAGAAAGACCATTGGCATGAGGCTAAGGCTCATGATTGGGTCTTTCTTCATATGAACCACGTATAAACATGGTATTAAGGAGGTTTTAGATCTTTGCACCTTTTCTCTCTACTAGTGGGTTCCTGACTTGCTATTTGGAAATTAGGTATATTTTGTAGTCACGAGAACTCACAGTAAAACAAAGAAAGCACAAAGAGTTGACTCCTAAGGTGGCTTATCTAGCGACACAAATAAACATGATAGTTGCCATGATGGCAAAGATGAAGGCGATGATGACCGCCACACAGGGAAAGTACCCTAATGTGCCTGAATCTAATTCGTTCGCACATCCTGGCACTTCTACTGACTCAGAAACCAATCAGACAACTAGCACTGAGCATAAAGAGCACCCCTAAAGCTTCTCTAGTTATATTGACCTAGATAAGGAGAAGAAAGAGAAACCTGCAGTTTAAAACTGAGGAAGGCGTGAGGAGCTAGCGAAAATCGAGTAATGTTTGAGTAGTCAAGGCTATGAATTAGCATGTTTCGACAAGATCTCGTTATTCGCAAAAATAGAAGTCCCAGCTGGTTATAGGAGCTTGAGGTTGTTCGAAAGTATGATGGGATAGGCTGTGCTCGAGCACACCTGAAGTATTACTTGCGCAAAATGATGCATTATTCTAATTACATCCCGCTCTTAATGAACATGTTCCAGGAAAGCTTGGCTGGCGTCGCTTTGGCCTAGTTTATCGAACTAGACATAGAGGATTACGATAGTTGGGAAGATCTAGCCTAGGAATTTCTACACTAGTTACAAGTTCAACACGGCTACAACGCCCACTATCAAAGACTTATTGAGGACCCAAAAAGGGAAAAATGAATCAATACGTTCTTTTGCCCAGAGGTGGTGGGCGATAGCTACTCAAGTCAAGCTAACCATCGCAAAAGAAGAGCTGATGGATCTATTCCTGAAAACATTACCATTCGAGTACTTCAAGAAGCTAAACACTTCGGGATGTCTGACCTTAGTACCTCATCAAGGTAGCAAAATGCCATGAGTGGGCTTTAAGAGAGAAGCACGTATTAGAGCCGTCATTCAAATGGCATTATTCGGTCAGAATGGAATGAGGAAATTCAGGCGATGTTGCTTTTGTACAAAACCGCCAAAACCAAGGAAATTTTAGAATACACCCCACTTCAGTGGCAGACCCAAAGAAGTTCAAAGCCAAAAGAAAAGCCTCACTGACTTTCACACCATTACCTCGACCATTGTTGAAGTGGTTACCAATTTGCTAGAAAACGCCTAGTCGCCAAGGAACTCCAAGATCGAATCCACCTAGATTCCCTGGGTTTGACAAGATCCAATCTTGTGTAGATAATTTTTTCATATTTAAGTATAAGGTACAGGCGTTGATAGACGGAGGAGTGCTAGAGTTTGATAAAACAGAACCGAACGTGTGTAAAACCCTCTACCAAACCATAAAGAAGTGAATGCTATATGAGACGAAACTGATATGGACAAGCTGGAATTCATGGTCGACATGACCAAGTTACGAGAAATATTGGAACTAGCTGCTACATACCTCGTTGAGAGGAAGCCTCAAGAGAGGAGAAGATGAGATGTTGGCAAATTGGTCACCTTGAGTGTTCTGGATCAAAATCAATGGCTCCATGACGCATGGTACCCATTCAACGATTGACATATCCTCTGGTGAGTTCAGACTGGGAACTGATGATGGAAACTTGTGGGAGATCCCATTTGAATACATGCTAAGCAATGATTATGTCACAGAAGAGTCCGATGAAGAGCTAGACGATGAGGAAGTCCAACATAAAAGGGCGCATGAGGCTGATAAGAAGTTTCTACAGGAGGCCTTAAAAGAGTTGACATCGTGGATACTTTGGGTCAGGATAGTGGAGGTTACAATTACCAAGTACTTTACTCCATCTCGCCAAGCTCTTTCATAAAACTGAAGAAATTATCCCTGACGGTTGGGGCGGTGTGAATGATCCGATTAATAATGAGGAATGGGTTTGCACGATCGAACGAAGAAACCCCGAGTCACGATAATCCAGTGAGGGAAGAAGCTAATCCAGGAACCCTTAAGCAACTTATACCATGGAAAGAAGCATGGATCGCTTAGTCTCAACGATAGCTGAATTATCCAAAATAGCGGCTAATACTCATATGCCACCCGTGGAGGGGAATCACCAAATGATGAAGTTAAGAAGGGCCGTTAAATGTCAAAATCACAGGTTAGTCGACTTGGAAGGACAATCTAAAGACCTAGCCAATATGGTATTAGAATTGAAGGAGCTTATCGTCTAAGGAGGAAAACGGGTCCCTTATCAGGCCGACCAGATGATAACATTCCCATGAAAGTTTGGGGGTGATGGTTGCCCTCTAAATCACGTTTCATACTATCTCTGTAAGATGGTCGACCATCATGAAGATGATCAAGTCCTTATCAGTAACTTCGAACGCAATCTAATAAGTCCAGCCTTGTATTGGTATTGTTCGATCGATCTGGACTAAATTTCAAATTGGGAGGATCTCTCAGACCAGTTCATACCGCAATTTAAAGCCAACTTAAGATTCACCGTCACCAGAGATGACTTAGCTCTCATTACTATGGAGGAGGGCGAACGTTTTAAGGCATTCACGCATAGGTGAAAACTACACACGAGGCAGATCCTACCTCCTTTAACTGAAAGAGAATTTGTAGAACTTTTGTACAAGCTCTTCCCAAGAGTATTTCGATCGCATATATGTATATGGGCTCTAGTCTTTCAACATTTGGTGAGCATTGGGGCTACGCACGAAAGCATCCTCTGAAGAAATGAGATCAGAAACAGGAAAGGTCCTAACCAACCTAATACTTCCATGGAAGTGGTCCAGATAGAGATCGCCAACGGTGGAATGATTTTTCACCATCAATAGAACTAGCAGGGATGTTGCCTGAAGTGTTATATGGCGACTTTGATTTTGATATATCGATGAAGATAAGTTGATTACAGTGATAGGATCAAAGGTTCCCTTTGTGATCAAGCTAGATGAAGTAGATAATTGAGAGGATATTAAGAGTAGCTCCCTTGGTCATACGGTGATCACCCTCACTGGGCTTGAGCTAGAGGACACCAAGGCGCAACATAATGAAAAGATCGAAATAATCGCGATAAAAGTCCCTCCACTAGAGGATTACAATTCCAAAACCGTCCGTTGGGATTATGGTACAGATGAAATAGGCGCCGTTATGAGATCCAGGAGGTGCTATGCACCAAGAGAAAGTGAGCTTGAAAAGAGGGAGGTAACAAAAGAAGATACAGAAAAGGTGTTGTCCGTCGTAAGGACAAGTGAGTTCGAAGTGATAGAGAAATTAAGAAAAATGCCAGCACAGATATCACTGCTCGACCTCTTCGTCAACTTAGAAAAGCATAAGAATGAGCTGAGGAAAGTGCTGAATGAGGTACATGTACCTGAGACTATTAATGAGGTGCAGCTGAAAGACTTCGTTGGATCTATTCTACTGAATGACCAAATATCCTTCTCAGACGAGGACATTCCTATGGATGGATGGGCCCATAATAAAGCTTTATACATATCAAGGAGTCACGGCTAGCAGGTCTCCCATGTACTGATAGATAATGGATCAGCATTCAACATATGTCCGTTCGCCACACTAAGGAACTTAGGTGTGAATGAGGAGTTCATCCGCACTTCTAAAGTGACTATTAGAGCCTTCGATGGAATGAGGAAAAGCATGGTGGGAGAAATCGAGCTGGACGTACTTATTGCACTAGTTGAGTTCTCTATCGGGTTCCAAGTTATGGAACTCCCCAGCTCCTTCGGCTTTCTTCTAGGTAAACCATGGATTCACACAGCTGGTGCAGTACCTTTAAGCTTACACCGGAAGGTTCGATTTGTGGTCGATGAAAAAGTAATAACCGTACATGGGGAAATGGACTTCGCAGCATACCAGAGAGTACAATCCCGTATGTGGAACCAGAGCGAAAAGAGGAATCTAGCTTCCACTCTCTTGAGTTGGTTGCAGTCACACATACACCTCCTAAGACCAAAATGAGGGTTCCTGGGCCTTCTAAATATACTCTGGCACCTAGAATGATGTTATTGGCATATGGTTTTATCCTCGGATAGGGTCTGGGAAAATATGGCCAGGGAATTCGCTC
Organism: Psidium friedrichsthalianum; assembly: GCA_019149425.1. NCBI lineage: Eukaryota > Viridiplantae > Streptophyta > Magnoliopsida > Myrtales > Myrtaceae > Psidium > Psidium friedrichsthalianum. Next base: position 14,791 of record JAGVVM010007245.1, read on the forward strand.
GCCACTTCAGTGGATACCGCGATCTGAATAAGACAAGTCCAAAAGATGACTTTCCTCTCCTACACATCGATGTCTTAGTTGACAGCACCGCGATTTTTTAGATGTTCTCATTTATGGATGGATTTTCTGGGTACAACCAAATCCTTATAAAAGAAGAAGATAAGGCGAAGACCTCCTTCATTATGCCATGGGGCACCTTCTGTTATAGGGTTATGCCTTTCGGCTTGACAAATGCAAAGGCAACGCACCAAAGATCCATGGTGGCTCTGTTCTATGACATGATGCACAAAGAGATAGAAGTCTATGTTGATGACATAATTGTGAAATCTAAACCTAGGGAAGATCACATACTGGATACTGAGAAAGCTGTTTGAACGACTCCGGAAGTACATATTAAAGCTAAACCCTACTAAATGTATATTGGGGCACAATCGGGAAAGCTTCTCGGGTTCATAGTGAGCAACCGAGGAGTCGAAATTAACCATTCTAAGTCAAGGTGATATTAGATGTTGGAATCCTCACAACCATCAAAGAAGTGAGGAGTTTGCTGAGGAGGTTGAATTACATCGCCAAATTTATTTGTTAGCTCTCTGACATAGTAGAACCGTTCTTTAAACTGTTAAGGAAATGAGCCAAGGTGAATTGGGATTCCAATGTCATCCAACACTGGAAAAGATTAAAAAGTACCTTCTCTCACCATTGGTACTGTTCCCTCCCGTGCTGATTCTCCACTAACTCTATATCTTACCGTTCATCAAGAATCGTTGGAAGCTTTATTAGCTCAAACAAGCCCAGAGGATGGTAAAGAGCGGGCAATTTATTATATGAGTAAAAAGTTTACTACATCGGAGATGAATTTATCCCACAGTTGAGAAAACGTGCGTCGCATTAGTATGGGTGCTATATCGACCAAGGCAATATACCCTCCATTACTATATTCAGCTGTTCACAGAAAATGACCTGATAAAATACTTTTTGGAAAAGCCAGATTTAATTGGGAAATTGGCTAAATGGCAGGTCCTCCTATCAAAGTTTGATGTTAGGAGTTCAACCCAAAAGTCTATTAGGGACGAGCCATACCAGATATGTGGCAAAAAATATCTAAGGACTCAATGTCTCAAGCGACGAAAAGTCAGAAGATCACATCTCAAACTTGTCCGAGGATAGGTGGACAATGTATTTGACGATGCCGTAAATCTCACTAGATCAGGAACTAGGGCAATTTTAATATCCTAGGAGGACCAACATTATCCTGTCGCCACAAAACTAATATTCCCATGCACCAACAATATTTCTGAATATGAGGCATGTATCCTGGGGCTACAGCTAGCTCTCACTATGAAGGTGAAGAAGTTACAAGTATATGGAGATTCCATGTTAATCATCTTGCAAACCCAAGGTGAGTGAAAAACTAAAGATCCCAAGCTCATTCCTTATTATACGTTCTTGGAAGAAATGATCAGGAAATTTGCAGAGATCGATTTCGAATATCTGCTGAGGACTCAGAATCAATTTGCTGGCACCTTAGCTACTTTATCATCCATGTTACAAGTGAAGGAGGGCTTAGATATCAAACCTTGAGAGTCGACATTATCAAACAACCGGCTTATTGCATGGTGATCAAAGAAGGGTTCGATGATTAACCCTGATATTATGATATCAAGAACTACCTGCTGAAGATGAATATTCTCCAACGAGTCAAATAGGAGATAAAAAATATATATAGCCAAGACGGCTACAAAGTTCTTTCTTAGCGGCCAGACTTTGTATAAAAAGTCATTCGATTCAATCCTACTAAGGTGCGTAGACGCCAAAGAAGCGAATCTACTCATGAAGAAAATTCATGAAGGGGAATGCATACCACATATGAATGGCTATCTCCTCGCCAAAAAGATTATGAGATTCGATTAATATTGGATGACCATGGAGTCAAATTACAACCAGCATGTGAGATCCTGCCATCAATGTCAGGTATATGGAGACAAGATCAATACTTCCCCAAACGAACTTCATCAAATGTCCGAGACATGGCCATTTATGTGGGGGATTGATATGATCGGGTCGATCAACCCTAAAGCTTCAAACGGATATCGTTTTATCTTGGTGGCAATTGATTTCTTCACTAAGTGGACCGAGGCCAATTCGTACGCCAATGTCACAGCCAAGAGTGTTGCAAAGTTTATCAAGGGAGATATCATTTCAAGGTATGGGACACCTCAAGCATCATTACAGACAATGGTTCCAACTTAAACAACAAGGTGGTTGACGACATTTTGGATCAATTTAGGATCAAAAACCTTAAATCTTCCCCTTACCGTCCGCAAATGAATGGAGCTGTGGAAGCGGCAATAAGAATATCAAGAAAATCCTGTCTAAAACAGCAAAGCACTTTCGAGGTTGGCATGAGAGGTTGCCATATGCATTAATCGCGTACCGAACTTCAATTTGAACATCGACCGGGGCAACACTTATTCTCTAGTATTGTTGACACCTAAATTTTGATTTTTCTTTTTTCATTCATATTGCACAAAAAATTGAGAATTAATTCTCACCAAAAATATTTCCTCATGCATTGCATCTTGCATCATTGGTGGAAGATATCAAGTTAAATTGACTGGATGTACTTTGTGGCCTTTGCTGCTGTTGCGATCGGTCTAGTTATTTTTTATTCGGGGGGGGGGGGGGGGGGGCATCATTAATCCACCTTTCTTCTGGCCCCCGCCGGCACCGAGATTTCTTTGGTTTTCCCAACCCCAGCTTTTTCCTCTTTGCTCGTTTGCTTTTTGTGGAGCAGATCCAGTGTATCCACTCGAGTGGATCACACCCATAAATCTCCGCATTTGGTCCTTCTTTCGAACTTTTTTAGATGGTGGTGGGGAGTCCCTCATGATGGCGGCACGTTGATTCTCCTATGCAATGCTACTTTGGAGGGAGAATAAGAACAGCAAGTAAAAAACATGGGGGGCAATAAGGAAGATATCACTGAAGGGCAGCAATATCTATGGGGGGGACCTCTTCATCTATCAAAAAGAAAAAGGAGGTCTTTTCAAGAGGGAATGAAGCATTGAGTAGATGGGCTGCACTAACGGATGATACACAGCCATTGAGGTGGGGGCCAAAGAAAAGGAAAAAAACCTAGAGAGCAATCGGGAAAGGGGGTTTGTGACGGAAAGGGGATGAAAAAAAGGGGTAGAGCTTATTTTTTGGAGTCCGTCCTTCCTCTTCCCATCAACCTAGAGAGGAGCTAGAGAGAAAAGGGTGCAAGAGGAAAAAGGGGGTTGCTAAGGTCAATACCTAGAGGACCATCAAAAGAGCCAGTGGCAGTTTCTGCTATCGCGGTGGCTTTTGCTCTCTCTTAACCATCGTCCCCTTTTGCCACCACCCCCGTTCGTGCTCTATCCACTTTCCCCAAGTTTTCAGAGATCTGAGTTTCATGTCTCTCCCCTCGTTCTTCAAGCCACTTGGGCTCTTCACGCACTACGAGAGACCGAGTCCACCTCCTCGGGCGCAGCTCTTCACATGGATGGCGCTCCAAGCCTCTGATCTCAACACCGACCTCCAGAATGTGCGGGCTGCCTTGTCTGAGCTACTTACTGAGTTTATGGTGAAATGAAATGTAGGTTGTGTTAATGTTGTTGAAGAACAGTTTGTAGATTGTCAAGGGGTGAAGAACATCGAGGTGGAACTGAGTAATCAGTGGTACGATTTTTGTAATTATCCATCATGACTTACTGAAGCGTTAGAGCAGACTGGCCGTAAAGCCGTTATAGGCCAGGTTGTGTACCAGAAGATTTTTGATGATAGCTGCTGCCGTAGCAGAATTCAAAAGTCCAGATGTTTTTTGGAGTAGTTCGTTTAGCTCAAATGAGTATGGAATTGGCTAAGATCGAAGCCAATTTTAGGTGGGTTGTTCATGGGAAACATGGTTGGTCTATCAACGAATATGGTGATTTGACAGAGGGGGCAGCCGCACTAGGAAGATTTTCAATTCGACTGCGAAGCAACTGCAGATCAGCCCCTTAGCGACCGGGAACACTAGATGCTGATGGAGAAGGGTGAGGCTTTCTTCTCAAGCATCAAAGAGACGCCATGAGTGGCCGATCTCATCGGATGCTCTGTAGCAGTCTAGGAAAGCAAGGTAAATCGGATGCAGGTATGCAGCCGTGTAATTGCAAGAAGTACCGATGTGCAAGAGAACCATAAAACACCTACGAGAAAGTATTCTGATCTGGCAATAGTGTGATTTTGTCCTATGGATAACACGTGAGATCCACCGTTAAAAGCCAAAGTACCGAGTCCAGGGCCAAAAACACATGACGGCAGCATCAAAGACACTCCATTGACTGAAAGAAAAAAGGAGGCTTCAGCAATGAAGACAGGAATTTGATACAGGGGGGTCGCAAAAAAAAAAGATGGAATCTTTCCCCTCTCTGTATCACTTTTGGGTCCCCTCTCAGTTCGTGGGGTTTCTTTTTTTGGGGTGCTAGTGAACAAAAAATAGGGTTTTTTTTTTGTTGGAGGATGATCACAAAATGGTTTCCCGGTGATCCTCACAAGGGGCATGACCAGCTCCAAAGGCTGAAAAACTCTCCTCCCTCTCTAAAAAGCACTACTTTTGACACTCCTTACTCCCCAGGAAGACGAACCCAGCAGGCAATTCTTCGAAATCTGCCATGAAAGTGAAATGTCCGGTGGTGGACAACGGCCTCTTCACGCAGACAACACCTGAAGTCCACTGTATCGTGCTAGAGAATAACGAGAACCTCCTGACGGTGAAGATCGTGTACGTGGTCCTGGAGGCTCAGTACAAGTCGTCTCTCTAGACTGCAGTGCTAGCATCGAATAAGAATGAGAGATATGCTTCGTTTGAAGTAGTGGGTTACTTAGTTGAGGAGCTTAGGGATGAGAATGCATACAAAAGTTTCTACAAGGACCTTGAGGATGCTAATATCTTCATTGGGTCTTTGATCTTCATGGAGGAGCTTGCACTGAAGGTGAAGGTTGCAGAGAGAAGACCGAAAAGACAAGAAAATGAAAGACTCCACACAAGGAGTCTAGACCGAGAGTATTAAAAAAGAAAGGAAAATCTGGAGATGTGATGAAGCCTATGGACGCGGAGAGAGAGCGTCGAAGAAAGAGGGGGACTTTTGGAGAGTATAAAAAAGAGAGAGAGAGGAGATCACCATGGATGGGAAAGTTGCAAATAAGCAGAGCGATGGTAGGGAGCTGAGATTTTCTTGTCTTTGTGAATCGCTCCATAAATCTCACGCTGGTCATTCATAAGTGAATTAGTAACAGTTACTCAAATTGACTCATCGGATGGGTTGATTCTTGATTCCACACTCACCATCAGCGTGAAGGTGAAAGAAAGAATATTGAAGTGAACAGTGTCAATGGCGATTTACTTCCACCAGAACTCACCTGACCCAAATGGAGCCTACAAACCCTTACCCTCATGAACCCCACAAGTTACGTCTACTACTCCTCCGATGCCCCGTCTCAGCAACAGCCGCCCTCGGCAGTCTTTCTCAACTCCTCCGCCGCCGGGCCACTCTCCTCCCAGGCCCAACAGTTTGTAGGCCACTCGTACCCACCAACAGTAGGGGTTCTCCCTTAGCCTCTCGTATAGCAGCCCCTGCCGTCCCCGGGTGGGTACCGTTCCTTTGCCCGAGCAAAGCACAGTGGCAATGGAGCAGTGGGTTCTCAGCCTCCTCCAGCAATTTCAGGCGGTAAGGAGGTGCGGATCTCTAGCGAGTCACCATTGTTGGCCTCAGGTGTAACCAACGGCGCTGCAGTTGGGTCGGGCATGCAGGGGGTGTTGCTGAGCTCCAAATACTTGAAGGCCATGCAGGAGCTTCTCGAAGAGGTTGTTAATGTTGGGAACAACAGAATCAAGGCTGCGACCTGAGTAGATTCGGCGTTGTCAACAGCACGGCGGTGGAGGTCTGACAAAGGAGCATGCGTGGACCCATAGTGAGATGCTTTCTCTTTCATTCCTTCACAGGTTAAGACCACAAAGTTGCTTTTGCATTTGAGGACCCACGTAGAATACGACTTGAAAAATAGAATAAACAAAGAAGAAGCAAAAAATGTAAGAGGGAAGATAAGGTCTTCTAGATTTAGGATCTTAATTTAATGTGGTTCTGATATTGTTTTTTTGGGCTTGTGTGTGGGCTTAGCTTGAATTCGGTCACGATTGGGCTCTGAAATTGGGCCATCTCTTGAAATTGTTTTAAAGATTTGAAATTCGGATCAAGCCGATATATGTTTTCTTTCTTAGACCAACTTGGGCCCGTAAGGCCCAGGTCAATTCTGGATGATCAGGCTGGGTCTAGACCTAGTCCGGATTACATTTTGTTTAATAAAAAATTTCAGAAAATAAAAAAAATTTAACAAATTTAAAAATCCAAAAAAAGAAAAATAAAAAAAAATCAGAAAAATTAGAAAAAATTCTCAAAAAAATATTGGAAAATAGGAAATGACCACATTTAACTGGTTTGCCCTATTTCACTTTTCGAGCCTGGAAAATGATCATTTTGCCTTTCTGATCAGTTTGACCCAAACCTTTTCAAATCATCCCAAAAGCTTTTTTTTATGAAATTGGTACCGAAAGGGCATTAAGCGAAAAAATTAATGTAACAAAGTCTCTAAACTCATTGATCTTTGGTTCGTAGGAATAAAGTATTCCTCCCAATACTTTATTTAGGTGCATAATCAACCTACCCAAAATGATTAGTGGCGACTCTAAAAATTATAATCTTTTGTCTAATGATCACTTAAATCATAAGTTGTGATTTAGTAGAGTTGGAGAGAGCTCAAACTAGGTTAGTTACTCTAATTAATTAACTTGAAATCCATTAACCCAAAATTCAGAAAACTCGATTTCTTTTAGGGTCACGATAGGTATACGGCATGGCAGCTATCCTCCCTATAGAGGTTGAAATCCTCTCCTTACGAATACTATCCCAAGCCAAGCTCTCAGAGGCTGAATGGATCCAACAAAGTCATGAGCAGTTAAATTTGATCAACGAAAAGCGAGGAAAGGTCATCTATCATGGACAAGCGTATCATAGGCAGGTAGCTAAATCATTCAATCGAAAAGAAAGACCCAAAATTTCACAATAGGGGATTGTCGCGACCCTAAAATTTTTCGATCGGTAGAAAATTCCCAAGTTAACAGATTATCAAATTAATTAGATTTGACTAACCTAATACGAACTCTCCCAAGTGCTACCGAATCGCAACTTTGATTTTTGCTCAAATGATTTTAGAATTTGGAGTCGTCACTAATCATTTTTGGTAGGTCGATTAGAAACCTAAATAAATTAGCAGGAGAACTAAATTACTTCTACGAACCAGAGATTATGAGTTTGGGGACTTGGTTACACTAGTTAGTTAAAACTAATGCCCTTTCGGTAACTTAATTTCATGGGTATCCTAATTTGGCAACTCAAGCTTGGTTTTCTCCAAAGCCTCTAGTGAGGTGTTCTCTTTTTTTGTATTTTCATTTTTTAGATGAAATGCAAGGATAGTAATGGGTGCATGGATAAGCAAAATAGGAATATGAACATACAGACGCGTGAACGTGTGCATCCGAATGCGGACATGTAGTCATGAATATGCGAGCCTAGATACACAAATATGCCAATGCAAACAGAAACACGCGTCACATGCGAATGTACATCACATGCGAGCGTGGACACACAAATACGGCACACGAACGTGGATATACAAATACAGCACATAGACGCATACATGCGGGTGCAACATATGAAGGCAGACATGTAGACACGACATACGTATGTAGACATGCAGATGCGACATACGTATGTAGACTTGCGAATGTACGTATATGAATACAGATAGGAAGATACAAAAACATACGAAAAAATTATACAGATACGAAAATGTATGAATATGACATGCAGATACGAAGACACACAAATATGATATGCGAACGTGACATGCGTACGTGGCCGTGCAAACGTGACATGCGTACGTGGACGTGCGAACGCGGATATGCGTACGTGGACGTGAATACGCGACATGCGTACGTGGACGTGGGTACGGGGACGTGCGTATGTGGACGTGGGTACGGGGACATGCATATGTAGACCTGCGAATGCGGACATGCGTATGTAGACGTGTAAACGCAGACATACGGACTTGACACGCGAATGACTCATTAAAAATAAAATTGGCCAATCGAAATGGCCCATTTCCTAGTTTTTGGGATTTTTCTGAATGTTCTTGAATTTTTTTCAAGACCAATTGCCTATGAGGGGGTAAAATCATCATTTTGGAAAAATCAGGAAGGAGATTCATCAAAAATAGGATTGACCAGTCGAGATGGCCTGTTTTTTAATTTTTGAGATTTTTCTTTTGAATTCTTTTTTAGGTGGATACGCATGAATTAATGACAATACAAATACGAATGCGGCATGGCCAAATACGCATGAACTATACTATGTGATATGCACATGAATGACATTTTTTTGTATTTTTAAAGCATTAAAAATTCCCTGAAGCCGAAAGAGGAAATGAGCTAACGACTTTGGTGCAGAGTTATAACCTCCAACAGGTGGCTTGGCCTACTCATTCTAGGGGGTGACGGTACAGAAATTAAATTACAGGAAATAAAGGACCTCTAGTAGATGGCTTGACCTTGGTTCGGCCTGCCCTTGGGGTTTAATAGTGCAGACATTAATTACGAAAGTAAAGGACGGTAAGTAAAGACCTCCAATGGATGGCCTAGCCTTGGCTTGGCCCTCCCTTTGGCGTTTAATGGTGCAAAAATTAAATTACAGGAAATTAAATGACGGTAAGTAAAAGACCTCCAATGAGGGACTCGGCCTTGGATCGGCTTACCCATCCTGGGATTTGATAGTACAAAAATTAAATTGTAAGAAATTAAATGGCGATAAATAAAGGACCTCCAATGAGGGACTCGGCTTTGGCTCGGCCTATCCATCCTAGGGTTTGATGATACAAAAATTAAATTGCAAGAAATTAAATTGCGATAAATAAAAGACCTCCAATGAGGGACTTGGCCTTGCTCCGCCTACCCATCCTGGGTTTCATGGTACAGGAATTAAATTGCAGGAAATTAAATTGCGATAAATAAAAGACCTCTGGTGAGAGACTTGGCCCTAGCTCGGCCTACCCATCCTAGGGTTTGATGGTACAGAAATTAAATTGCGATAAATAAAAGACCTCCAGTGAGGGACTCGGCCATGGCTCGGCCTACCCATCCTGGGGTTTGATGGTACAGAAATTAAATTGCATGAAATTAAATTGCGATAAAGAAAAGACCTCAAGTGAGGGACTCGGCCTTGGCTCGGCCTACCCATTCTAGGGTTTGATGGTACAGAAATTAAATTGCAAAAAATTAAATTGCGGTAAATAAAAGACCTCCAGTGAGGGACTCGGCCTTGGCTCGGCCTACCCATCCTAGGGTTTAATCGTACAGAAATTAAATTATAGGAAATTAAATTGCGATAAATAAAAGACCTCTAGTGAGGGACTCGGCTACCCTTCCTGGGGTTTGATAGTACAGAAATTAAATTTCAGGAAATTAAATTGCGATAAATAAGAGACCTCCAGTGAGGGATTCGGCCTTGGCTCGGCCTACCCATCCTGGGCTTTGATAGTGCAGAAATTAAATTGCAGGAAATTAATTGTGATAAATAAGGAACCTCCAATGGGTGGGCTTTGCCCTTCCCATTCTGAGATTTGATGTTGCAGAAATTAATTGCAGTAAATAAACGACCTCCAGTGGGTGAGCTTTGCCCTTCCCATTCTGGGGTTTGAATTCTTTAAAATAAAATACAACGAATTGATTCGACAATTCGAGCTAAAATTCACACACAGAATAGCTGAGAGGTTGGTGGGCACTTAGGAGCTTGTCTGGGCCGATTTGCACCTCCATGAGATTTGCCGTTGATGTGCAGTCGTCCTTCGCCTAGTGTCCCATGTAGGGAGGTCCACCGCCCTGCGGAGGCCGACCAGAGGTCCCTTGATCCATCTGTGGATTCTGATAAACACCTTGCATCCCAGGTTGCATCCCATAGCTTTCGGCAGGTTGGCTAGCATATCCTCCGGGCATCCCACCTTGGTTCATCAGAGGTGCTCCAATACCTCCCAGCAAATTACCAATTCTCAACCCAGCTCCTTGGGTGGCAAGGATAATAGTCAAGGCCTGTCCAAGTATGGATTAAACGCCAGCACTGGGCCAGGATTAAACCCAACGGCCAGTCCCGTAGGCGCCATCAAATGTCCTGGAGCTGATCCACCACCAGCTGCATATTTATTTTTGTCTTTCTTGGGATGCGAATACTGTGGTTGGTGGTATTGGTGATGTTGTTGATACCCGCTGAAGATTTTACCTGGTTTTGGCCCATCAATTGCCTTTTGACAGTGCAAAGTAATTCCTGCGAAGTTCTTATACGGCTCCTCCGAAGCCTTCTTAGCACTCTCAACGGACTTGTAAATAAACAATGCGAACCTTTCGGCTTACCAGTTTGTTTATCAAGCCCCAAAGGACTATCCTCAACCTCCCTAACTGCTTAAAGAACTCCAATAGCTTCTCAGGATCAACCTCAGCTGACACATTGCTCACGAAGATCTTTCTTTGGGTGTACTCCGAAACAGGAGTCGCGTTAGGAGGTGGAGCTGGGATAGGGACCGTGGATGCCAGCTGGCATGAGGTGACGCGGTTACCAATCTTCTTTTGCGGCTGCTTGAGAGTCTTCCGCTCGCCACTCCGATGCTTGAATAGGATGAATGCATAGCCCTTCGACTTCCCGAAAACCATATTCGTGGCCGCCTTGCAGTCCTCGATCTCCCCGTACTTCCCAAAAACTGAAACTAGGGATTCAGTAGTGGCGTCCTAGCCAAGGCCGTGCACGAAAATCTTCCTGTGAGCAGGATCCGCGTCTGCCACGCCTCTCACGCTCTCAATCAAGTCGGGGAACTTAGCCACGGCCTATTTGAGAACCATAGTCAGCTGCTCCTTAGTGAACGGCTCCAGAAGCTTCTCCACGGGCTCGTCGTCCACGTCGCCCTCATCGCCCACATCTTCCTCCTCTTCATTATTCTCCTCCGAAGCCCCATTCGCCTGAGATGCTCCCGGCTCTAACGCGACGCCGCCTTCGCTCGACACATTTAAATTGGCTTGCTTTTCCTGCATTCTGGTCATCAAGCATTCGTCCGCATTCACGAATTTCCAGCGGGACTGGACGAGGGCGATCTCGGGTTGTGGACGAGGAAAGGGATGGTCCACCAGAGGAAGTCGGGCTCGGGCTGGAAGTCGGCGTCGAAGATGGCGACGTAGTCGCACTGCTTCATGTAGCTCCGCTCATGCCCTCCTTTAAAGCCCCGGCTTTGTTCCCGTTTCGATTGTCCCGGATCTCGTACTTGATGTTGATCCCTTTGTTCGTCCACCTCTGGCACTCCAGCTCCACCAAGTCCTTGATCGTCGGTTGGTGGAATCGTCGAAGACTTGAATGATAATGCGGTCTGACAGCCATGAAAGACCGCACGCGGCTCCGATCGAGAACTGATAAACCTCTCTCTCATTGTGCATTGGAATTTGAACCAGGACCATGGGATGGACTGAGTTGCCCAGCTCGACATCGTCCTTTATGGGCTCCCACCTGTACCGCTTCTCTGGCTTCCGATCGAAGAGCTTCAGCAGGAGGATGATGATGGCCATGTACACCCTCTCAATGAACAACATCAGCGACATAGCCATGCACAGGAACACCGCCATCTGAGCAACGGTACGAGCAATGGCGCTTTGATCTGAGCCCAAATAAGCGACAGTTGCATGGAGACGTCGTCTCTCGCACCCTCAAACGTGTTAGTTGCAGAGAGCTGGTCCATTTCAAGAGAGACTCGTTTACTCTGCTTTTCGATCTCGAAACAGAGCAACCCGAGAAGAGGAAGATGTGATGCTAGGGACTAAAGCTGAGGAAAGCAAATAGATCTATCTGTCAAAAGTAGAGAGTTGAAGAGAGAATATTTGCTTTGTGATATTCCTTCTGGGTCAAGCAATGTAGAAGGGCAAAAAAAATGGGTGGCAGAGCTGGAAATGTCAGTGAACAGCTCGCTTAAGGATCACTCCTCTTGATGCGATGCAGAGAGAGAATCGCCAAACAAGGCAACGCGAAAAAGGAACGATTGGTCACGAATCAAACAATTGAGGCAAAATAAGACAACTAATGATCCATGAAGACGGACAAAACCCTATCAGGAAAAATGGAAGCTTTTTTCGCTACCGCTTCCGCCCTCAAAACGAAGACGGAAGCAGAGGCGTGAAACGATTGAACAAAAGGGAGGAGGACGAAACGAGAACAAGACCCAAAGTTGAGTTTCTACAAACGTAAAAATTGAAAACTATAGAGCTAGAATGAATTTTCTACAATTTTTTTAATTAATCTAAAAATGAGATTAACAAAGTAATTCTCAATTTTAGATTGATTTTTGCAGATTTTATTTGCCCAAAATGAAGAGAAGATTAAAAGAAAAATACTGACTATTTTTTCATATTTTTGTGGCCTCAAATGCTATTATTATTAATTTTCAAGCATTTTTCTATTTTATAAAAATAAAAAATGTGAAAAATATGAAAATTATTTTTTTATTCAAAGATGGCTCCCTAGGCTTGGCCAAGGCTTCCAAAGTTGATTTTTTAATTTTATCATTTTTTATTGATTTTTTTTATGAATTTTCAAAAATAAAATACCGAAAAATACTGAAAATATGGGAAATCATTTTTTGATCAAAATTGGCTCCCTAGGCTAGACCAAGGTCTCCAAAGTTGATTTTTTAATTTATGAATTTTTAGGATTTTAAATTTTCAAAAATAAAAATACCGAAAAATACTAAAAATATGGGAAATCATTTTTTGGTCAAAATTGGCTCCCTAGGCCAGGCAAAGGTCTCCAAAGTTTATTTTTTTATTTTATGAATTTTTGTGGACGTTTTATTAATTTTAAAAGAGAAAAGTTGATTGAAAATCAGGTGTTAACAGTTGTCCCTCTTTGAAAGGAAGCTCGGTAGAGGTTCATTTCAAAGACAAGAGACACGTGAATTCTAATCGACTCAACACATGGAAATAAAAAGAGTCGTGACATTTGAACTCTAATACTCCCTTTAGCAAGTCCGATCCAGACCTGCTTTGAGGGGGCTCCTATGAAGTGAGGGGGAGATAGAGGCATGGGATTTACCTAAAATTAGGTAAATCCCATGCCTCTATCTCCCCCTCACTTCATAGGAGCCCCCTCAAAGCAGGTCTGGATCGGAACTTGCTAAAGGGAGTATTAGAGTTCAAATGTCACGACTCTTTTTATTTCCATGTGTTGAGTCGATTAGAATTCACGTGTCATCTTGTCTTTGAAATGAACCTCTACCGAGCTTCCTTTCAAAGAGGGACAACTGTTAACACCTGATTTTCAATCAACTTTTCTCTTTTAAAATTAATAAAACGTCCACAAAAATTCATAAAATAAAAAAATAAACTTTGGAGACCTTTGCCTGGCCTAGGGAGCCAATTTGACCAAAAAATGATTTCCCATATTTTTAGTATTTTTCGGTATTTTTATTTTGAAAATTAAAGAAAAATCCATAAAATTCATAAAATTAAAAAATCAACTTTGGAGACCTTGGTCTAGCCTAGGGAGCCAATTTTGATCAAAAAATGATTTCCCATATTTTCAGTATTTTTCGGTATTTTATTTTTGAAAATTCATAAAAAAAATCAATAAAAAATGATAAAATTAAAAAATCAACTTTGGAAGCCTTGGCCAAGCCTAGGGGAGCCATCTTTGAATAAAAAAATAATTTTTCATATTTTTCACATTTTATTTTTATAAAATAGAAAAATGCTTGAAAATTAATAAATAATAGCATTTGAGGCCACAAAAATATGAAAAAATAGTCAGTATTTTTCTTTTAATCTTCTCTTCATTTTGGGCAAATAAAATCTGCAAAAATCAATCTAAAATTGAGAATTACTTTGTTAATCTCATTTTAGATTAATTAAAAAAATTGTAGAAAATTCATTCTAGCTCTATAGTTTTCAATTTTTACGTTTGTAGAAACTCAACTTTGGGTCATTGTTCTCGTTTCGTCCTCCTCCCTTTTGTTCAATCGTTTCACGCCTCTGCTTCCGTCTTCGTTTTGAGGGCGGAAGCGGTAGCGAAAAAAGCTTCCATTTTTCCTGATAGGGTTTTGTCCGTCTTCATGGATCATTAGTTGTCTTATTTGCCTCAATTGTTTGATTCGTGACCAATCGTTCCTTTTTCGCGTTGCCTTGTTTGGCGATTCTCTCTCTGCATCGCATCAAGAGGAGTGATCCTTAAGCGAGCTGTTCACTGACATTTCCAGCTCTGCCACCCATTTTTTTGCCCTTCTACATTGCTTGACCCAGAAGGAATATCACAAAGCAAATATTCTCTCTTCAACTCTCTACTTTTGACAGATAGATCTATTTGCTTTCCTCAGCTTTAGTCCCTAGCATCACATCTTCCTCTTCTCGGGTTGCTCTGTTTCGAGATCGAAAAGCAGAGTAAACGAGTCTCTCTTGAAATGGACCAGCTCTCTGCAACTAACACGTTTGAGGGTGCGAGAGACGACGTCTCCATGCAACTGTCGCTTATTTGGGCTCAGATCAAAGCGCCATTGCTCGTACCGTTGCTCAAGATGGCGGTGTTCCTGTGCATGGCTATGTCGCTAATGTTGTTCATCGAGAGGGTGTACATGGCCATCATCATCCTCCTGCTGAAGCTCTTCGATCGGAAGCCAGAGAAGCGGTACAGGTGGGAGCCCATAAAGGACGATGTCGAGCTGGGCAACTCAGTCCATCCCATGGTCCTGGTTCAAATTCCAATGCACAATGAGAGAGAGGTTTATCAGTTCTCGATCGGAGCCGCGTGCGGTCTTTCGTGGCTGTCAGACCGCATTATCATTCAAGTCTTCGACGATTCCACCAAACCGACGATCAAGGACTTGGTGGAGCTGGAGTGCCAGAGGTGGACGAACAAAGGGATCAACATCAAGTACGAGATCCGGGACAATCGAAACGGGAACAAAGCCGGGGCTTTAAAGGAGGGCATGAAGCGGAGCTACATGAAGCAGTGCGACTACGTCGCCATCTTCGACGCCGACTTCCAGCCCGAGCCCGACTTCCTCTGGTGGACCATCCCTTTCCTCGTCCACAACCCGAGATCGCCCTCGTCCAGTCCCGCTGGAAATTCGTGAATGCGGACGAATGCTTGATGACCAGAATGCAGGAAAGCAAGCCAATTTAAATGTGTCGAGCGAAGGCGGCGTCGCGTTAGAGCCGGGAGCATCTCAGGCGAATGGGGCTTCGGAGGAGAATAATGAAGAGGAGGAAGATGTGGGCGATGAGGGCGACGTGGACGACGAGCCCGTGGAGAAGCTTCTGGAGCCGTTCACTAAGGAGCAGCTGACTATGGTTCTCAAATAGGCCGTGGCTAAGTTCCCCGACTTGATTGAGAGCGTGAGAGGCGTGGCAGACGCGGATCCTGCTCACAGGAAGATTTTCGTGCACGGCCTTGGCTAGGACGCCACTACTGAATCCCTAGTTTCAGTTTTTGGGAAGTACGGGGAGATCGAGGACTGCAAGGCGGCCACGAATATGGTTTTCGGGAAGTCGAAGGGCTATGCATTCATCCTATTCAAGCATCGGAGTGGCGAGCGGAAGACTCTCAAGCAGCCGCAAAAGAAGATTGGTAACCGCGTCACCTCATGCCAGCTGGCATCCACGGTCCCTATCCCAGCTCCACCTCCTAACGCGACTCCTGTTTCGGAGTACACCCAAAGAAAGATCTTCGTGAGCAATGTGTCAGCTGAGGTTGATCCTGAGAAGCTATTGGAGTTCTTTAAGCAGTTAGGGAGGTTGAGGATAGTCCTTTGGGGCTTGATAAACAAACTGGTAAGCCGAAAGGTTTCGCATTGTTATTTACAAGTCCGTTGAGAGTGCTAAGAAGGCTTCGGAGGAGCCGTATAAGAACTTCGCAGGAATTACTTTGCACTGTCAAAAGGCAATTGATGGGCCAAAACCAGGTAAAATCTTCAGCGGGTATCAACAACATCACCAATACCACCAACCACAGTATTCGCATCCCAGAAAGACAAAAATAAATATGCAGCTGGTGGTGGATCAGCTCCAGGACATTTGATGGCGCCTACGGGACTGGCCGTTGGGTTTAATCCTGGCCCAGTGCTGGCGTTTAATCCAATACTTGGACAGGCCTTGACTATTATCCTTGCCACCCAAGGAGCTGGGTTGAGAATTGGTAATTTGCTGGGAGGTATTGGAGCACCTCTGATGAACCAAGGTGGGATGCCCGGAGGATATGCTAGCCAACCTGCCGAAAGCTATGGGATGCAACCTGGGATGCAAGGTGTTTATCAGAATCCACAGATGGATCAAGGGACCTCTGGTCGGCCTCCGCAGGGCGGTGGACCTCCCTACATGGGACACTAGGCGAAGGACGACTGCACATCAACGGCAAATCTCATGGAGGTGCAAAATCGGCCCAGACAAGCTCCTAAGTGCCCACCAACCTCTCAGCTATTCTGTGTGTGAATTTTAGCTCGAATTGTCGAATCAATTCGTTGTATTTTATTTTAAAGAATTCAAACCCCAGAATGGGAAGGGCAAAGCTCACCCACTGGAGGTCGTTTATTTACTGCAATTAATTTCTGCAACATCAAATCTCAGAATGGGAAGGGCAAAGCCCACCCATTGGAGGTTCCTTATTTATCACAATTTAATTTCCTGCAATTTAATTTCTGCACTATCAAAGCCCAGGATGGGTAGGCCGAGCCAAGGCCGAATCCCTCACTGGAGGTCTCTTATTTATCGCAATTTAATTTCCTGAAATTTAATTTCTGTACTATCAAACCCCAGGAAGGGTAGGCCGAGTCCCTCACTAGAGGTCTTTTATTTATCGCAATTTAATTTCCTATAATTTAATTTCTGTACGATTAAACCCTAGGATGG
Source organism: Psidium friedrichsthalianum (assembly GCA_019149425.1). Classification (NCBI taxonomy): domain Eukaryota; kingdom Viridiplantae; phylum Streptophyta; class Magnoliopsida; order Myrtales; family Myrtaceae; genus Psidium; species Psidium friedrichsthalianum. Next base: position 31,823 of record JAGVVM010007245.1, read on the forward strand.
GTAGGCCGAGCCAAGGCCGAGTCCCTCACTGGAGGTCTTTTATTTACCGCAATTTAATTTTTTGCAATTTAATTTCTGTACCATCAAACCCTAGAATGGGTAGGCCGAGCCAAGGCCGAGTCCCTCACTTGAGGTCTTTTCTTTATCGCAATTTAATTTCATGCAATTTAATTTCTGTACCATCAAACCCCAGGATGGGTAGGCCGAGCCATGGCCGAGTCCCTCACTGGAGGTCTTTATTTATCGCAATTTAATTTCTGTACCATCAAACCCTAGGATGGGTAGGCCGAGCTAGGGCCAAGTCTCTCACCAGAGGTCTTTTATTTATCGCAATTTAATTTCCTGCAATTTAATTCCTGTACCATGAAACCCCAGGATGGGTAGGCGGAGCCAAGGCCAGTCCCTCATTGGAGGTCTTTTATTTATCGCAATTTAATTTCTTGCAATTAATTTTTGTATCATCAAACCCTAGGATGGATAGGCCGAGCCAAAGCCGAGTCCCTCATTGGAGGTCCTTTATTTATCGCCATTTAATTTCTTACAATTTAATTTTTGTACTATCAAATCCCAGGATGGGTAAGCGATCCAAGGCCGAGTCCCTCATTGGAGGTCTTTTACTTACCGTCATTTAATTTCCTGTAATTTAATTTTTGCACCATTAAACGCCAAAGGGAGGGCCAAGCCAGGCTAGGCCATCCATTGGAGGTCTTTACTTACCGTCCTTTACTTTCGTAATTTAATGTCTGCACTATTAAACCCCAAGGGCAGGCCGAACCAAGGTCAAGCCATCTACTAGAGGTCCTTTATTTCCTGTAATTTAATTTCTGTACCGTCACCCCCTAGAATGAGTAGGCCAAGCCACCTGTTGGAGGTTATAACTCTGCACCAAAGTCGTTAGCTCATTTCCTCTTTCGGCTTCAGGGAATTTTTAATGCTTTAAAAATACAAAAAAATGTCATTCATGTGCATATCACATAGTATAGTTCATGCGTATTTGGCCATGCCGCATTCGTATTTGTATTGTCATTAATTCATGCGTATCCACCTAAAAAAGAATTCAAAAGAAAAATCTCAAAAATTAAAAAACAGGCCATCTCGACTGGTCAATCCTATTTTTGATGAATCTCCTTCCTGATTTTTCCAAAATGATGATTTTACCCCCTCATAGGCAATTGGTCTTGAAAAAAATTCAAGAACATTCAGAAAAATCCCAAAAACTAGGAAATGGGCCATTTCGATTGGCCAATTTTATTTTTAATGAGTCATTCGCGTGTCAAGTCCGTATGTCTGCGTTTACACGTCTACATACGCATGTCCGCATTCGCAGGTCTACATATGCATGTCCCCGTACCCACGTCCACATACGCACGTCCCCGTACCCACGTCCACGTACGCATGTCGCGTATTCACGTCCACGTACGCATATCCGCGTTCGCACGTCCACGTACGCATGTCACGTTTGCACGGCCACGTACGCATGTCACGTTCGCATATCATATTTGTGTGTCTTCGTATCTGCATGTCATATCATACATTTTCGTATCTGTATAATTTTTTCGTATGTTTTTGTATCTTCCTATCTGTATTCATATACGTACATTCGCAAGTCTACATACGTATGTCGCATCTGCATGTCTACATACGTATGTCGTGTCTACATGTCTGCCTTCATATGTTGCACCCGCATGTATGCGTCTATGTGCTGTATTTGTATATCCACGTTCGTGTGCCGTATTTGTGTGTCCACGCTCGCATGTGATGTACATTCGCATGTGACGCGTGTTTCTGTTTGCATTGGCATATTTGTGTATCTAGGCTCGCATATTCATGACTACATGTCCGCATTCGGATGCACACGTTCACGCGTCTGTATGTTCATATTCCTATTTTGCTTATCCATGCACCCATTACTATCCTTGCATTTCATCTAAAAAATGAAAATACAAAAAAAGAGAACACCTCACTAGAGGCTTTGGAGAAAACCAAGCTTGAGTTGCCAAATTAGGATACCCATGAAATTAAGTTACCGAAAGGGCATTAGTTTTAACTAACTAGTGTAACCAAGTCCCCAAACTCATAATCTCTGGTTCGTAGAAGTAATTTAGTTCTCCTGCTAATTTATTTAGGTTTCTAATCGACCTACCAAAAATGATTAGTGACGACTCCAAATTCTAAAATCATTTGAGCAAAAATCAAAGTTGCGATTCGGTAGCACTTGGGAGAGTTCGTATTAGGTTAGTCAAATCTAATTAATTTGATAATCTGTTAACTTGGGAATTTTCTACCGATCGAAAAATTTTAGGGTCGCGACAATCCCCTATTGTGAAATTTTTGGTCTTTCTTTTCGATTGAATGATTTAGCTACCTGCCTATGATACGCTTGTCCATGATAGATGACCTTTCCTCGCTTTTCGTTGATCAAATTTAACTGCTCATGACTTTGTTGGATCCATTCAGCCTCTGAGAGCTTGGCTTGGGATAGTATTCGTAAGGAGAGGATTTCAACCTCTATAGGGAGGATAGCTGCCATGCCGTATACCTATCGTGACCCTAAAAGAAATCGAGTTTTCTGAATTTTGGGTTAATGGATTTTCAAGTTAATTAATTAGAGTAACTAACCTAGTTTGAGCTCTCTCCAACTCTACTAAATCACAACTTATGATTTAAGTGATCATTAGACAAAAGATTATAATTTTTAGAGTCGCCACTAATCATTTTGGGTAGGTTGATTATGCACCTAAATAAGTATTGGGAGGAATACTTTATTCCTACGAACCAAAGATCAATGAGTTTAGAGACTTTGTTACATTAATTTTTTCGCTTAATGCCCTTTCGGTACCAATTTCATAAAAAAAGCTTTTGGGATGATTTGAAAAGGTTTGGGTCAAACTGATCAGAAAGGCAAAATGATCATTTTTCCAGGCTCGAAAAGTGGAAATAGGGCAAACCAGTTAAATGTGGTCATTTCCTATTTTCCAATATTTTTTTGAGAATTTTTTCTAATTTTTCTGATTTTTTTTTATTTTTCTTTTTTTGGATTTTTTAAATTTGTTAAATTTTTTTATTTTCTGAAATTTTTTATTAAACAAAATGTAATCCGGACTAGGTCTAGACCCAGCCTGATCATCCAGAATTGACCTGGGCCTTACGGGCCCAAGTTGGTCTAAGAAAGAAAACATATATCGGCTTGATCCGAATTTCAAATCTTTAAAACAATTTCAAGAGATGGCCCAATTTCAGAGCCCAATCGTGACCGAATTCAAGCTAAGCCCACACACAAGCCCAAAAAACAATATCAGAACCACATTAATTAAGATCCTAAATCTAGAAGACCTTATCTTCCCTCTTACATTTTTTGCTTCTTCTTTGTTTTATTCTATTTTTCAAGTCGTATTCTACGTGGGTCCTCAAATGCAAAAGCAACTTTGTGGTCTTAACCTGTGAAGGAATGAAAGAGAAAGCATCTCACTATGGGTCCACGCATGCTCCTTTGTCAGACCTCCACCGCCGTGCTGTTGACAACGCCGAATCTACTCAGGTCGCAGCCTTGATTCTGTTGTTCCCAACATTAACAACCTCTTCGAGAAGCTCCTGCATGGCCTTCAAGTATTTGGAGCTCAGCAACACCCCCTGCATGCCCGACCCAACTGCAGCGCCGTTGGTTACACCTGAGGCCAACAATGGTGACTCGCTAGAGATCCGCACCTCCTTACCGCCTGAAATTGCTGGAGGAGGCTGAGAACCCACTGCTCCATTGCCACTGTGCTTTGCTCGGGCAAAGGAACGGTACCCACCCGGGGACGGCAGGGGCTGCTATACGAGAGGCTAAGGGAGAACCCCTACTGTTGGTGGGTACGAGTGGCCTACAAACTGTTGGGCCTGGGAGGAGAGTGGCCCGGCGGCGGAGGAGTTGAGAAAGACTGCCGAGGGCGGCTGTTGCTGAGACGGGGCATCGGAGGAGTAGTAGACGTAACTTGTGGGGTTCATGAGGGTAAGGGTTTGTAGGGCTCCATTTGGGTCAGGTGAGTTCTGGTGGAAGTAAATCGCCATTGACACTGTTCACTTCAATATTCTTTCTTTCACCTTCACGCTGATGGTGAGTGTGGAATCAAGAATCAACCCATCCGATGAGTCAATTTGAGTAACTGTTACTAAATTCACTTATGAATGACCAGCGTGAGATTTATGGAGCGATTCACAAAGACAAGAAAATCTCAGCTCCCTACCATCGCTCTGCTTATTTGCAACTTTCCCATCCATGGTGATCTCCTCTCTCTCTCTTTTTTATACTCTCCAAAAGTCCCCCTCTTTCTTCGACGCTCTCTCTCCGCGTCCATAGGCTTCATCACATCTCCAGATTTTCCTTTCTTTTTTAATACTCTCGGTCTAGACTCCTTGTGTGGAGTCTTTCATTTTCTTGTCTTTTCGGTCTTCTCTCTGCAACCTTCACCTTCAGTGCAAGCTCCTCCATGAAGATCAAAGACCCAATGAAGATATTAGCATCCTCAAGGTCCTTGTAGAAACTTTTGTATGCATTCTCATCCCTAAGCTCCTCAACTAAGTAACCCACTACTTCAAACGAAGCATATCTCTCATTCTTATTCGATGCTAGCACTGCAGTCTAGAGAGACGACTTGTACTGAGCCTCCAGGACCACGTACACGATCTTCACCGTCAGGAGGTTCTCGTTATTCTCTAGCACGATACAGTGGACTTCAGGTGTTGTCTGCGTGAAGAGGCCGTTGTCCACCACCGGACATTTCACTTTCATGGCAGATTTCGAAGAATTGCCTGCTGGGTTCGTCTTCCTGGGGAGTAAGGAGTGTCAAAAGTAGTGCTTTTTAGAGAGGGAGGAGAGTTTTTCAGCCTTGGAGCTGGTCATGCCCCTTGTGAGGATCACCGGGAAAACCATTTTGTGATCATCCTCCAACAAAAAAAACCCTATTTTTGTTCACTAGCACCCCCAAAAAGAAACCCCACGAACTGAGAGGGGACCCAAAAGTGATACAGAGAGGGGAAGATTCCATCTTTTTTTTTTGCGACCCCCCTGTATCAAATTCCTGT
>JAGVVM010007246.1:0-16995 GCA_019149425.1 Psidium friedrichsthalianum
GGACCAACTATTTATGATATTTTTAGAGCAAACCTAAAATTAAAACCGAGAAAGGGGAAATCTATTTGATTTCAAGTTCTAGAATTGTATGTTAGGTTTCAAGTTTTAAAATTAGTGAATATATTTCAATTTTCAGGAACCTATTCTTATTTTGTTTTTTCATGATATTTTCAAATCCTGCGATATTAAATGGCATAATAATAAATGTGAAAAACCATTTTTGGTAACAATTTGTGACTGAAATTTTTACTTTGTTAATGTTTCCTATTAATTCTTGTGTCTAAATATGAGTTATGGTCAGTTTTTATAAATAAGTGATAATCATAAAAGATAATGATTCACTATAACAGTTTTAAGAATATATGTTAAACCGATCGTGGGACCTTACAGGATATATTCTAGGTTCCAGAATATATGAGGTAGGTCTAAGTTCCAAAAAACGAGGAACCAGTTCTAGCGGATTGGTTCCAAGTGAAACCTATATAGAACCTGAAACTGTTTAGCCCTAAAAATAAAAGGTGAGAATGGGTGATTAGCCTAGCTTCCTTATCAGATGCTGTTATAGAACTTTCACTTTTGGTCACAAAATGTTTGAGTTACGAGCCCACCAAGTTGGCCATTGCATCATCCCACCGGATCATGTGCAACTGAGCCATGAACTGGCCTTTGAAGAGGTCTTCCTAGGATGGGTATGCTTGTCATCGTGACCTCCTTGAAGTATGCCAACTGCAATAGTTCAATTAAGAGTACAGCCGAAACCTAGGTAAATCCTGAAACTAATCATGAAACTTGTAACAGAGTATATCCTAGTTTTAAGATATACTTGGTAGGTTTCAAGTTCCAAAAAATGAGGAACCTATTCTAACGAATTGGTTCTAGGTGGAACTTGACGAAACCTGAAACCGCTCAACCTTAAAATAAATGGTGAGAACGGGCGATCTGCCTAGCTTCCTTGCCGGACGCTATTATAGAACCTTCACTTCCGGTCACATAATGTTTGATTTACGGGCCCACCAAGTTGGCCATCGCATCATCCCACTAGATCATGTGCAATAGAGCCATGAACCGACCTTCGAAGAGGTCTTCCCAGGACGGGTCTGCTTGTCACCGCGACCACCTCGAAATATGCCAACTGCACATATGAGTTGAGCCCCCTTCCACGTGGGATGACATAGAATTCAATTCCTAGACACCTAGAAATTCGGATATCTAACCACTTGAAGGGAGACTATTTGGGGAGTAAGCTCCTATCGTGCCGAGCTACAATCTCAGTTGTTATAAGAAATTACATTCTTCTATGAATCATAAATCTCATTTTCATCAAGTCAAGGTAGAATGAGATGAAAATTCACTTATGGAATTAATATAACATGTGAAAACCGTGCGAACTATAGAAATACAAAGGAAGAACCCCACATGGAAGGGACAATTTTTTTTTTAAAAAATTCTATGCATAATTGATAATATAGTTCTCACAAATACTAATCACGTGCATAAAAGGAAAAGATATAAATGACAGTTGCTTATTCTTACTTAATTTTTTTTTTTATAATCATCAGCATGCAGGTCAACACAAATTATGTATGGGGGATATAGAAGGAAAGGGCAAGCGCATGTTTTTTTGGGCAGCATGAGAAGAATGTGCGACGCGTTACTATGTACAATTACATAATCATTGTGACATTGACATTTTATTGAGCATGATTGCATCCAAATGGGCACGTACAGTCTCCATGAACTATCGCGTGGGTGACTAGGTAGCGGCATCCAACCAGTTAAGTATGTCTTGAATTTTATATACTCGATCCGATTCATCACCCGACCCAACATATTATTTGTGCGGCCCAAAAGCGAAGAAAAAATGGAGATAATCCTCCGCAAACGAATTTTTGGAGGCACTATTTATATTGCGGCTAGTTTTTTTTTTTTTAAAGAACCTTTACCATGCCTACAAGAGGATATAATCATTGACAGAATTATGACAATTTGTCTTAATTAATTAATTCGCTAACATCTTATGTCATGTTTCTGAGTACATTATAAGCGCCATAAATTCTATACGGCTAACCTGAACGTCATAAATTTTTTTTTTATTCAAGTGTCATGACTTCTAAAATACATTTACTTGAGGGTCATATCTTTCAATCGATCACCCAAATACCATGACATTTAAAAAGAAAAAACATTGACTCAAGTGCCAAAAATCGAACGTGATATGGCACTTGCGGTAAACATTTTTAAAAAGTTATAACACTCATATGATCGATTGAAAAATTACATGGATAACAAAAAAATAATAATAAGTTACCGCACTCAAGTGAGCATTGTACATAGATTATGACACCCATGTGATCGAATAAAAAATATTATCATACTCAAGGGAGTGTTAGACCAAAGCGATAACACCAATGTTGATCGTTCCCCTTTATAGTGTTAAGCACAGCATCGCTCTTAAGTTCTCCAGATACAAGAGCTAGAAATGGAAGAGCATTGCCTTCTCAATGGCGACTGCATTCCATGTCCGACGTCTGTCATGTACCTAGAAACAAAATGTATACTCCAACCGGGATATCTTTGGAAAACAAAACTATATGTGCAACGATGAAAAATCTTTATGCTCCCTGACTTAATTGTCCACAGAAGACAATTCAATAATTCAAGAATAATAAGCAAAAATTAGTGTCATCGTGTTTATTTTGGAAGAAACATGGCCAACACAAGTTTGCAAACTATTCTCAAATAGGAATTCTTCGGTCCAAATGTAATGATTTTTCAATATTACATGGTTTTTCGACCCAAAAAGAAAACCGTACATAGTTTAATAGTTACAGGTATCTAATGCAATATAAACATTAGATATTCTACATTGTACCAGTTAGGATTATAACTATCCACTCTCTTTATTCAAGGGTGTATATAGCCGCTTGTGTAAATTTTTTAAAACCACCGGTATATGCTATAATTACTCAAAATTTATTTCAATACCTAATCCTTAATTTTATTTCTTCGTTGACAAAAAGGTAAAACAAAAGAATAGTCAAGAATTTGGTAATTAAAGGAAGGCTCTTTAAAGTATGATTTAATATTTTATAAAAGTCTGTCGCTTCCCTTTGTGAATTAGTTAGAAAAATTGGTTCTAGTATGTTGAGCATTATTCAAATAAGAATATCCAGACACGGGAAAAGGACAAAAAAATGTGAGACATGCGGCAACACATTCTTCCTCTGACCTGAAGATCAACATTGTGTTCACTTCTCATTAGGTATGTCAAGTCACTTTGCGTTTCATTTATTTATTTTTCTATTAGGTATGTTAAGTCGCAATCGTTGTGTAAGTTTAAGCCTACGAGGATTTTCGATCAATATTTTAGACCTCGAATAGGAGAGCACAGTCGCAGTCTAAATAGCATCGATACTGACATCCGACATGCGACACAATACAGCGACACGTCGTTTAAAAAAAAATAGAAATTTTCGATACGTGGGGGATACATTATATATTAAAAGTATATTTTTATATATAAATGATATTCTCATAATTTGACCCCAATTAGTTTTTTTTAAAAAGAAAATAATAAAATAAAAAGAAAATTAAATTACTTGAATATTAGATTCTCTCGAAAGTGACGTGCCCCCTAATAAAATATGTGGAGCCAAGGCAGATTTTCGGAAAAGATATTAAAAAAATTCATCTATATATTTTAGATCTCTGCAATCTATGGTGCAGAGTACCTGCATACACCTCCTCTCTTCTCATCTTCATCTTTTGCCCCCGCCCCTACCCCCACCCACCCCTTCCTTTGTCATCTTCGTCTTCTTCCCAAACCCCCACGCCAGGCTCTCTCTCTCTCTCTCTCTCAATCTTGATAGCCTCACCTCTCCCTCGTATTTGTTTCGCGAAGTGACCCAACTACCAAAGCTGATCCTCTAGTGCTAGCTCACTCCATCGTTGCCTCCCTTTCCAAATTTGAGCTACCCAACCCTCCTTTCCTAACAACTCGCTCGTTGCCGGCTCTCCCCCTCTCTAATGGTCCGAGACATAGGCACCCTTCTCTTTCTCTTCTCCCAATTTCTGACCTCCAGATCTGCACTTTTCCTGCCCTTCTTCTTCGCCGACTCGCATGTCCCTGACGTGTCGCCAGCGTTGGCTGCAACACACGTCCGATATGTGTCCAACACCAATGCGGTGACTTACTCAACATGTTGGTGCTTCATAGGTGGCAGTAACTATTTCATAAAGAATTTTTTTAAAAAAAAGTTGTACATATGAGTCTTTTCATTGAAAAACAAAAGAAAAAGAGTAATCTTAAAATATATTAAACTAAGACAATAGATTATGTTCGACATTAATGTATGCCTTCCGGACCTTGTTACGGTGTCATTGGAAAATCGTGGCAAAATTGTCGAACCATTAGAGAGCTGACGATACTTGTCAGTCGTTCGTTGACGATCATTATTAGTCGTTGGAGCGTTGGTCGTTGATTGTCCGCTTTTTCATTAGGATCGACAATTTTATCTTGACCCATGTTAGGATAGAAATGCTACACAAATAAGTTACGGTCAAACGCCAAATAAATGCATCAACTCATACCTGCAGGACAAAAATATCACTACTTCGAATGACCTAAAACAAATCGAACAAAAAAAAAAGGTAGAAGAACATCTAAACTGTCAATATTTGTATACGTTGCTCAGTTTGATGCCACATTTTTTTTTCAGCTCACTTAAATATCAAATCGGAGAAAAAAAGATCACTTGACTACTAATGGTGAGAAATTCCAATCAACTAATTACGTGTCATTTATTTTTTCAAAAAAAAAAAAGGCCATATGGCATGCATGTGGACTTTTAAACTTAAAATAAATAATTTTTTTTAAAAAAATTAAAATTAAACAGAAAAATAAGCTTAAAAAAGTATAAAAATGAAATGGGTTGTTTGTAGCGGTGAGGGCAACCCTCGTCGTGGTAACTTCCTCTTCTTTAATTATTTTTTAGCTTTTTTTTAATTATTTTATTTTTTAAAATTTTTTTAATATTATGTAGAAAATTTTTATTAATTTATAGTTTTTTTAATTGACTAAAATCTGCCAACAAGCGACGTGGATACCATATAAGATTCTAGCAAAGCTCACTGGAGTTTGTACTGAAATAACTGTTTTCTAAAAAAATTGGCACTTAAGTGAGCAAAAAAAAAAAAAGTTGCACCAAAGCAAGCGCTACACACAAATATTAGCACTTGAGTTGTCCTTTTGCCCACAAAAAATAATAATCTTAAACTAAAATTTTTCGCCCAAGCAAGTTAATCTAAGATTGATGTGGCCAATGGCTTTAACATGTCCCAATAGATACGTCAGCAAAGCAAAATGTACGTAGTATCTCTCGAAGATCCCGACGTCCTGTTAGGTCTTCTAACACTAGACTTTCATGAAATTGCTTGGAGAAGTCTAATGGCTAGGTAGCACCTATTGATCAATATTTGGATGAGGTTGATGTTGACATAGTAATAGCATGGTTGAGCATAGTTTTGATGGATATGTCGTGCATACAAAAGAACCTATTAGAGACAGTCAATTTAAGAGTCGAATGGGCAAGGAAGATTCTTTGTGGACATTTGGATAGAGTATATGAATCATTTAGGTTGGAGAGACATGTTGTCTTGAATCCATGTGATTTAATGAGAGCAAGAGGTGATTGGAAGATAGTCGTTATGTTAGGATAGATGAAGAAGTTGGGATCATGTTATCTTTGGTTGGCCATGGTAACTCCAATAGAGATTTATGTGAGAGATTCCAACGCTCAGGACAGAAATCAACACGATTTCACTAATGTGTTGAAAGCATTTCTCAAGCCTTCGAAAGAGATTATCAGACCACCTTTATTGATGATATCCCAAAGCATATTCTTATGGATCGTAACCATAAACGCTACTTCAAAGTATGATTTTCATAATATTGTTACACCAGTAAATATATATAGTTGATAATCTTGTTTAACACTAGACTTTCATGAAATTGCAGGCTGCATAGGTGCTATTAATGGTACTCATATTAGTGCTTTTGTCCCTGTGTCAAAGCAAATCTCGTATAGAGGCAAGAAAGGGAATACTGCACAAAATGTGTTGTGCGTTTGCTCATTTGATATGAAATTTACTTTCATGTATACTGGGTGGGAACCATCTACTAACGATTGTCGAGTTCTCTCGATATCACTGGGGACTCTCCGGCTACAATTTCCTCGACCACCACTAGATGTTTTCTTTATTCACAAGGAGTAATTTTCTTTATGATTGTGTTGTAATTCTATATCATAATAAATGTACATATACCTTGTTATAGGAAAATAGTACGTGGTAGATTCTGGTTATGTAGCACTTTTGGGATTTTTTAACTTCGCTTAAAGCTGAACGGTATCATCTGAATGATTATAGAGGTAGAGGTAGACGACTCCAAAACAACAAGAGAAATGTTCAATCATATGCACTCTTTATTAAGGAATGTCATTAAGAGGTCATTTGGGGCATTGAAAAATCTCTTTTCCATTTTGAGACATATGCCTTCATTTATAGTTTGGAAACAAGCACATATTATAATTGCATGTTGTGCTCTTCATAATTACATTCGTGACCAAGACAAGATGGAAAGAAACTTTTCCCAATACGGTGATTTGGAGTACCCATGTGGACTTATACAAAAAGAGGTTGCAGATGATATATCTCCTAAGGAGGCAATTGAGATGCTCAAAAAAAGTATTGCAAATCAAATGGCAAGGAATAACATACGGATGAACTTCCATGATTTTGTGTTTTTGGTTTTTTTAATCTTATTTTTTAAGTACTTTGAAAGATTTATGTAGCAAGCAAAACATTTGAAGTTTGATTTAAAATACACTATTGGAGTTCGATTTTTTGTGGGTGGGAGGTTCTGTGATGTGTTCAATATCTGGTGAAGTTACGAGGTTGAAGGCACATTGATTTGTTGGCTGAGTTGTTGCTAGTGTTCTCTTATATGCAATGTTTTAGGAATCGCTGTGAATTTTGGTTGGATTCAATGATGGTGTTAGTGTAATGATGGTGTTGTTGATATGTTCTTATTAGGGATGGACTACATTATTTTCGGGATGGCACGAGATGACTTGTTAGTGCCTGGGCTATGGGCCGTGGGCCGGCTAAGGATGGTGTGATTATCGCGTCTAAAACAATTCATCACATGTGTGATATTCCCAAGCTCAAACCTTATAAAAACAATTTATAGACGAGAATACGTTCATTCATATAAAGGATGCTTTTCGTAAGACACGAAAGCCATGGAAGATCCAAAGGAAAATTTAGCTTTCATTTGCTAAGTGCTCCAACTCTTTCATAGACCTCTCAGGAAAAAAGACCCAAATCATAAATTAGGACAAGGCCAAAAGCAAAATGAGGTAGAAAGAACTGTACAAGTGATGTTCCGATTTGCAATTTAATCCACCGAAAAAAGTCAACACCATCTAATTAGTCCTTGTCTGGGTTGTCCCTATGTACCATAAGCATAAGAAGTTCTTTTTTTTTTTTTTTTTGGTCATTTTAACGTTTGACCCATGATCGTTATCGTTCATAGTCCGAAAGTATTTTTCCTCGTAAATCCACCAAAACTGTACAAGATCAACTCTACAGAAAAAGAGCAAAACAGGTTCTGTAATCCCTCCAGATCAAACGTCAAACGAATGGCTATGACATGCATGTCCAAAATGTCACTGGAATCTCAATCTCTCTCAAATCAAAAAATAAGATAAATCTTTTCAAAAAAAAAAAAATACAGGAGTCCTTGATATGGGAAAGTGGCACACGCTTCAATCGAACTTCAAACATCATGCATTAAAATTTGTATTTCATTTATGACATGCTAAAAAAATAGTGCATTTTAAATTATTTTATTGTGCATTGGACATTTTTTTTCAATTTAGTCTATGAAATTTTACAAAGTAACTATATAATTATTTGACTTAACTAAAAAAAATTAGAAGAGAAATTGTTCTGAGAACAGAAATTTTGTGCAGTTACTAAACACGTTTCTGTTCTTGAAATAGAAATTTTATGCAGTTTCCAAACACGTTCTGATTCTCTAAAACTTATCCGGAGAATAAAATCGGGAAAAAATTATTTTAATCAGAATCATTTTTTTGGAACATAATAGTTGTCATGCAAGCCCTAAATTACTCGTCTAAGATTTGAAGCAGCCTTGTCAATTTACATGGATGGATAACTTAGTGGTAGTTATAATTGTCATCTCACAAGTAAAATGCTCATGCATTTTTTTTTTTATCGTTTAAAAATGGGGATATTTTCCTTGTGCGGATATAAATCCTTACATTGGTTTGGCATTGGGCCAACAAATTGGCAATTAAAACCCAAAAAAAAAAAAAAATGAAATGCCCAATTGATTACAAATATTAGGAGTATCAAACTTTTTACTAGTACTTCTACGGTATGTAGATTGTACCTTACAAGATTAAAACATATGGTCGTAAAATAAATGCTTTCACAACTTGCAATGCTTCGTTGTAATCAAGTGTAAAAGAGTGGTAAATCAGGCGATAGTACATCACACTAATATACCCTTAGAATTTATCTCCGCTTAAGTGTTTCACACTAACCACAATTATGAAAATATGTTCCTATTTAAGTCTTTGACTTTCTAATTTACTGGGTGGAAAATATAGATAATTACTATCCAAGTCAAATGTTGAGAATAATTTTTGCAACTGCACAATAAGCTACACAAATATCAGTTTTCATTTTTTTTTTTAAAGTTCTGCTCCCTCTCCACTTTTTTTTTTTTTTGTGACAGACTTTCTTACGTAGGTTCGCCGTGATTTTATTTAGCACAAGTTGTTCATTCTATTTCAACTTTCTTACGTACTGTTGTCTAATGTATATCCACAAAATCACCGGAAGGCCACTTATTTCACATGTCGATATTCAATCAAATAAACTTATTTTGCAGGATTCGCAATTAATTAAGTTTATGTAATTCTATCGGTTATCACTACCAAAAAGAATATGCTTATGTGACGGGAAAAGTGTCAAAAAAAAAGTCATAAACCTATTGTACTTTTGGCAGTTTAATCTAAAATATTTTAATTTTCCTAATTCAATCCTAAACCTTTTCAATTTGTGCCAATTCAGTTCATCTGGCCGACCGGCGCTAATGTGGATACCGATCGTGTTGACGTGGACGCTGGCGCTACATGCGCAAATTTAATAATATTTTAGTGCTTTTTTCAATTTTTTCTACTTTTCCCTTTTTTTTCCCATTTTCTCTCTCATGGTTTCTCTCTCCTCCTCCTCCGTGTAGATCCCACGCATGAAGAGGAAAAAGACGAAAGGAGGGAGAATCAATTTTTTGTCATTACCATGGTTGCCCAAATCTGGCCTAGCGAGGTCTCTCTCCTCCTCCTCCCTCCTCCTCTTATTAACCTCGACTTTTTGACTTTCCTTTTTTTAGAAAATTAATCAAATTAAAAAAAATATGAAAATCAACTTTGGAAACCTTGTCCAAGCTTTGGAGACTTAATTTTGAACAAAAAATATATTTTTCAGAATTTTCTTGGAATTCCTAGCATTTCTTTTTATTAGAAAAATACCCCAAAATACATTTTGATCATTTTAAAACCCAAAAATAGTATTATGACAAAAAAAATCGAAAAAGAATTAGTCATTAGCTTTCTTTAAATTCCAGCCACAATTTTGGTCTTTTTAAAAACCAAAATTCAACAGGAAATCTCAATTTCCAAAATTTTGGATTTAGGTCTTTGAAAGACTAAAATTACAAATTGAATCCTTTTTAAATTTCTTTTTCACTTTGTCCAGTTATGAAATTTTTTTCTAGTTCCTTTAATTGTGTTTTGGTCTAGTCACTTTCACCATTTGAGCAATTTGGAATAGAACTTAAAATCTTTTCATTCATTCCTAATTTTTCGATCTAGCACAAATTGGTCATTGCTTGGACATTTCATTCAGATTTAAAACCCTTACCCATAGTTTTTCATCATTCTAACACCATTGATAGGGTTGATTTCGCTCAATTTTTTCCATTTAGAAACCCCGATTGAAGAAATCCATACTCGGGTCAAATTTTTGAAAATTGGGGCTTGTGCATAAATCTAAACCGCATTTGCCCAAACTTGTTGTTCTTAGATGAAACATATGTTGCCGAATCCAATTTTTGACTTTTAATTTGGGATATTTATCCATTTTTCAAGGTCAATTTGATGAAAATTTACAGTCGGGTTGGACAAATCCACCCGATTACCCAACTACCCTTCTTCTTCTTCCCCAAACTGCCACTTTTGGACGCAGATTGATATCCATGGATGCCGAAAGTTGAGCACCAAAATTGATCGCCAATTTGACTATAATTGTAGGAGGCCATGGAGTGGGCATTGAAGGCCTCTTCATTCCGATCCCAAGGAGCTCAATTTCACGAGCTGAGGCCACCGGAGCTGGAGGGATGAATTCATTTTGCGCACGCCGGAGTACCCAAATCAGTTCATGGATTTGCCTGCAAGTTCCGACCCCAACCGGACCTAGTGGCATGTGGTCTCAAGCGCCATGCCAGCTCGATGTAAACGCCTCCCGCGCAACAAAATTTTGAAGTCGGTCATAACAGCATTAGACGTGGATTTGGACGAAGAGAGGCCAATTCGTGCGCAGAGGAGTGACAGAATAGAGAGAGAGAGCAGAATAGAGAGAGAAAATGTTCTCTGGAGCACCATTGACACTTGAAGAATTTTTAGAGCTTCGTCAGAGCAAACGAGGAGGAATCAAAGCCTCGGATCTTCTCTCCAAGCTTCCTGAGACTCCAAGGAACTTCGTCGACCCTCGGTCTAGCTCCAACGTCTCTGAAAAGGTAAATGCATGTTCAACTTCAAGCTCAGTAAATGCCATGTCAGCTTCCAAGCTTAGCCTTCAATGGCGATTTTCGATTCTGAATGTTTTTGGCATTCTGTTTGTTTCTATCGAGTCCTAGAACACTACTAAGCCTGGCCTACCTATTTGATTGCATCGATTTCGCATAAACACCATGGATGAGCTTCGAAAACTTCCTGAACCTATTGCGAGCTCTATAGCTCATTCAAGACATCCTCAAGCAGATCAAGACCTCAAGTAAGCTTCGTTTAACTCCATGGATGCTTCATGGTTGCTTAGTTTAGTTCGATTTTGCGGCAATGGCAAGTCGAATTTCCGCCATGGCTGAGTTTGTGCAAGCTCTGTTGGTTTAATTTCAATCGTCGGATGGAGCTGAAACTTGAGTATGTTGTAGCTTAGGCTGCATAGATTTAATCTAGGTGAAAATCGGGCGGAGATTTACAGGATTAGGTGTCTATGGAGGCTCGAGGAATGTTGGCCGTTCCACCAATTGTCTTTTTCACGAGGACGTTGACCAATCAACGCCTGCGCGATGCTGATGTGGCGTTTGATGTGGCATTGCCACGTGGAAGCCATGTGGCAGCTGGGTGTGGAATGCCATGTCAGCTGGGAGAGCGTTGATTTCTAATTTTAAAAAAAAATTAGATACGACGGCCTTGATTTGACCACGTGGCGTGATTCTGGATTTTTGATATCATTTTCATAAATAAAAATTGAAAATTTTGATTTATTAAATAAAAAATCTGATTATGTGGTCCAAGTTTGCTCACGTGTCAAATCTTAAAATTTTTGAATTAAAAATTCATTTTATGAATATAAAAAATCAATTTCAAAAAAAAAATTGTTTTAGCAATTGGCATTAGGCCACGTGGTGCAATCCTAGACATTCGTTTTGAAATTCGAAATTTGGGGAAAAAATTGAAGTTGAAAAACTCCCCAAAACTACGTGGTTTTGGGCATGAAAAAACTTATCATTTTGGGGAAACCTTTGACGTGAAAAATGACACGGTTTCGCCTTATGCCAACCCAAACTTGTACGATCATCCAGGTCGAGCGCCTGAGAGGGAGGGTCGGGTTGACCTGGTCCGATAATATTTTTTTAAAATAATAAAAATTCATAAGATAATGAAAAAAATCAGAAATGATTACAAATTTTTTTTAAAAAGAAAATTCATAAAAAAATTCTAAAAAATTGGAAAAAATCAGAAAAAATAAGAAAAATTCCCAAAATCACAAAAAATAGAAAATTGCCACATTCAACCGACCTAAACCTTTTTTTATTATTAATTTTGGTCCTCGATCCTTCTCCAAAATGACATTTTTGCCCCCTTTGGACAATTTGTTCCAAATTTCTCCCAAACCTTGACTATTACTCTCTAAGCTCTTAGTGCTTCACTACGAATGCCATGTTTGGATAATTTATCCCAAATTTCTCCCAAACCTTGATTACGCTCTCTTTAAGCCTTTAGAGCTTCATTAGGAATGCCATGTTGTGATTTAATGCGTCTTACTTGTACATTTTGGTTCCTTATTTTGCTCACTTTCTTTTACTGATTGTGATTGTTATGAGTAGATACTCCCATCTGCATGTGACCTTAGATCTCAAGACTTTTTCTCACCCAAAATTGAATATGCATGAAATCATAGTTAGAAAAATCAATAATTTAGGTACTGAAGAGCGTTGGTAGCGACATTTGCGTAACTAAGTCCCCATACCCAAATATCTAGTTCTTTAGAACCGAATGTCTCTCGCAATTACTTGGTAGGGTTTCCAATCTACCCTCCAAAGAAGATTGGTGGCGACTCTTGCATGTACACTTTGACATGCCCGGGCAAAAATCAATCCCAATATAAAAATTTTCTAATCGCACGTTATCATGCATGGTAAACTAACTAAACCACATTCGATTTTGCCATGTGTCAGGCCCGACAGGCCAAGGGTCACACCTCAGAAAGAATCCCACCCAATAATAAAGAATAGGAAGGAGGGGGGGATTTCCACCATCAAAGCTCACCTTCCGAACAAGAAGAGCCATCGGAGCGGGGAAGAGGCAAGACTTTATGATTTG
Source organism: Psidium friedrichsthalianum (assembly GCA_019149425.1). Classification (NCBI taxonomy): domain Eukaryota; kingdom Viridiplantae; phylum Streptophyta; class Magnoliopsida; order Myrtales; family Myrtaceae; genus Psidium; species Psidium friedrichsthalianum. The sequence goes on from JAGVVM010007246.1 coordinate 12,975, forward strand.
AAATTAATGGGTCTAGGGGGGGGTCTGGGGGGAGGGGAAAAAGGGAGAACTCTCACGCTAAATAGAAGGACAAAACGCGGGCCCCATATGAAAAATTGCGGAGCCAAAGCACCGGAGGGGGAAAGGGTTTGGGGACGGGCCATTCCAGCAATATAAAGGGGAATGAAGGGGGGACCTCCACGAAAAGATGAGCCTCATCAAGGGGTCGAGGGTCCAAAGAAACAAAAGCACCTCCCATAGATCCCTATCCTAAAGAAGAATAGGAAGGAGGGGACATTGAATTGCCACCATCATGTCGCTCAAATCTGGCCGAACACGGACAAGCCTTGCCATGGTCTTGTGCAAGAGGGCAAGTTGCCTCCCCAGCCATGGCGCGGCGTCAACTTTGCTCACCGCCGGTAAGTTCACCTCGCATTCTTGCTGTCATCGGTTGGAGGAAAAAGAAAAGAAAGAAAAAAGAGAAAATAAAATAAAAATAATTCAAAAAAATTTAAAATGTGTCACAATGTCGCACGCTAGCTCTGCTGATATCCATGTCATTGAGTGGACGACTGACTTAGCAAAACACTGCAATAGGTTTATGATTTTTTTGACAATCTATCCTTATGTTCATAGTTTTTTTTTTATCTACTGTCACATTGACAAGCATGTTGACTACAAAAAATAATACAAATAATTAAAAATGCAATTATGGGAATCTACTTTTCTTTCAGAATTTATGGCCCACAACATCTATTATTCTCACAACCACCCAAAGACGGTTTATGCTAGCAAGTCCCTGCAAAATGAGCTTTCAAAATCAACAATAGAAAATATATCATCGCACTGTCGGAACCCCTCCCGAGATTTCCACACAAGTTTCGAGGGGAGGAGGGATGTGGAATATGCTAGGCCCACTTTAAAATTTTGGAGGAACCTCCGCAGATCCCTCCCAGGCCCTATCAAATCGCATCAATGAAAGTTTTTAAATTCCGAGTCGACCTTGTGTGGTCGGGACATGTGCTCAGTTGTGCATGCGATCGAGTCGCCACCGATCATTTCTTTAGGAGGGGTAGTGAATTGTGAAACCGCTATCGAGCGGTTGGGGAATCGTTCGATTTGCGAAAAAACCAGAGAATGTTGGGTTCGAGGACTTAGTTACGCCAATATTGTTATTGACGTCCTTTCGGTGCCTAAGTTGAGTGACTTCTTAATCTAAGGATTCATGCAGGTAAGAATTAGGGTAAGGAGGTTTCTATGATCTAGTGGGTTCATGGGTGCCGGAATGGAGTATCTGATCCTATAATCATAATCATCAAATAAAAGCGTAATCAGGATCAATTCAAGAGAAAATCACATTCAAAACAATCCAATAAAGCGGGCCTACACAAGGGAGTCTTTAGGAAGGCTTACAGAAACATGTCAATTTTGGGTTCAGGGGTGATTCGGAATGGTTTTGGTCAATTGACCAAGGTGCAAACTGGTGCATTTTGGTGGAAAGGCTCGGGAAGTCAAAAATGTGAAATCCACGTCAAACTATTTGAATGTGTTTTTTCCCTAATTTTCACAAGTGTTTGGGATGTTTTCTGAATTTTTTTGAAATTTTTTTAGAATTTTTTCTCATTTTTTAGAATTTTTCTAGGATTTTCTGACGACTTTCGGTAAGAATTTTCCTATTTGCAAAAATGGAGCTTTTGGTTATATATATTTTTTATTTTTTACTTTTGAGTTTCTAGATTTTATCCTATTTTTCCAAAATATTTTCCAATATTTTCTACCAAATTTTTCCAAATTTTTTCTAAAAATTTTCTATGATTTTGTTTTTACATCACTATATTTTCTATTTTCTATAATTCCCAAATTTTCGCTAATATAGTTTAAAGCTTTTTTCTAAATTTTAATGACTCGTATGATAGTATTTTTTTTTTATATTTATATTTTTATAGAATGACGGTATGTTTTAATTCCTTTTATTATTTTATTTTTTCGAATTTTCTATTACTATAATTTCTTTTAAATAATTTTGAAATTTATTATTTTTAATATTTTTTATTTAATTTTATATTTTTTTTATCGTTTATTTATGTATTATTTTCTTAATTTTTCGTGGGTCGGGTTAGTCAACCCGGCCCTCCGACGCCGAAGGCCAAACCTAAACCCTAGGTTTAAACGCACAGTTTGGCTCTTTTATTGATTTTCCATTAGTTAAATAATTTTTATCTAATTTCCTGAGTTTTTATTATATTTTCTAATTTTTCGTGAAATTATTTATTATTTTTACTTTTTTTTTTATTTATACGGACCGTGTCAAATGGACTCCGGCCCACTAACCTAGACCCGGCCTAAGACCCTAATTCTAACCCAGCGCAAACGACCGTAGTTTAGGCTTTTACTGTGATATTTCTAATTTTGTTCTAAGGTTTTTTTATTATTAATTTTTTTATTTTTTTTTGGAAAGATTTTTTTTATTTTCTATTGTATTTTTTTTATTATTTTTATACGGACTCGGGTTCAGATGGAGCCTTGACCCACTAGACCGACCCGGCGGCGGGGCACCATTGACCTAACCCGACACAAAACAATGTAGTTTTTAAGTTTTTTTGAATTTTCCAATTACTTTTTTTTGAGATTTTTATTCTATTTCTTTATTTCCCAGCCCATATCAAATCTGACGGAAACGGCCTAGGAAATTCCCGACGTGTCCTTATCCTAAGCGCTCATCCCCTTTAACTAACTAACGTACGGGGCTGAGATCGACCCTAAGACCTCGAAGTCCGGACGTGCATTTATTCTTTGTTATTTCTATGAATTATAATAAACCGCGCTATCCTACGACCTAGGAGACGTCCCACATGGCTAAACCACGCCCTCTAGGATTTCTAGACCTACAAACCACTGATTGTCGGATCTAACTTACCGTTGACTTGATCTTGAACGCGTCTGTTTTTATTATTAAACATAAACTCTTAATTTCCAGAAATAAATAAACCCTAACAGATTGTGACAAAACAGACTTGATTTAACTTTGGGCCGTAGTAGTATCTAGGGAATTGGGGTGTGTGTTTATTTTATTTCCGCACCACACGCATCCGTTGGTATACGAAGAAAGAATTCCCCCCCTACGATGGCGACAGCGTGGCCAATAAACCAAATCCACAACGAGTGCCACCTACGTCAACGTGACTGGTCAACCCAAATTGACCATCAATTGAGAACCAACTGAGAATACGGAGGCCAAGCACGCCGGAGGAAGTCAAAAGACAGTCGCCGGCACCTCGCCCGGCATCAGGCCCTAGCACATTGTGACACTCAATCATCCCCCCCTGAAACTCCCTGATTTTTCAGCCTACATCTGAACTACTGCCCCCTAAACGCGCAACATACCTCGCAACAAAGCAAGATTAATAGACGAAGATTTAAACACGAACATACCAGTCTCCCTCTCTGTTCTGGGCCGTACAGCGTACACTTACGTGTCCGACTCCGCCGAAACTACCGCGACTAAAACTAGAGTTACTGGAAGCTACTAGATACCAACTACAGAGCTGGCCGTGACACTTACTCACTACTCCAAGACGATAAGCGTAGCACGTAGCGGGGTCCGATACGTTCTGGCCGTACACCTACTACTACTAACTCTAACCGGCCGAGAGACTCCGAGCGTACACTACAACTACTCCGACCGGATCTACTGGTGCCGTACACACCCTACTCCAATCCGCCTACTACCGCGCGCGGGGGGGAAACAACGAAAAGCGAAAGACTCATACTCCGCCGAGAATTTGAACGAAGGCCCAACAACAGCAAAATCTAATACATCAAAGAGACAATCAATGGAGGATTAGGATACGGGGGTTACCTTGCATGTCATCAGAAATCGTCGCGCGATGTTCAGGTAAAGTCCAAAGGAGAGTGAGCTAGGAGCTCGCCTCTCGGGTGTAGGGTTTCGGGAAGGGGTGAATATAACGAGCGAGTATAGCGGGGGACACTACGGAGGAAAGAGAAGTGAATTATTTTAAAATATAAAAATAATTCCAACAGG
>JAGVVM010007247.1:0-19765 GCA_019149425.1 Psidium friedrichsthalianum
GACCTACATCTTAAGTGCCTAAACCTAAGGCTTCTATACAATCACTATACCACCTTTTCTTCAAACCGATCTCAACTTCCTCCCCCATTGACATGAGTTGGCTAAATGATGCTACGATTCCAAGTAATCGAGGCTGCATAGCTTGAGGAAGGGTAGAGACAAACAACCTCATGAGCTCAAGCTCTGGTCACTTTGGGCTCAGTTGAGATGCAATGTTGCTCTACCTCGTGGCCTATACTTCACAATTTTACCTATTTTCATCTCGGCTTGCGCTTGATCTTCCCTTGAGATAATGATGTCCAGGTTAAACTTGAAGTGTTTGACAAATATATTTGCAACTTCTCCCCAATTCTCCATATAGTTGATGTCATAATCAGTATACCATCGCATGACGGCATCTTTTAGACTTGCTTGAAATGTTGAAACCATCAGAGGGCCATTAGCTACATACTTGTTCATCCTTGCTCGATACATCTGAACATTCCACATGGAATTGGATGTGCCATGGTGATGTGGGAGCATCCAATTGTGTTCCAATGATACGCCTGGTGATAATGAGCAATCATTGATTTCATCCATAAGTTTGACAGAATCATTTTTTTTAGATCAACACTGATTTTGGTCACAAATTACTTCAATGGATCGTGTCTACATTAAGACTATCGACTAGGATTGTCGATAATAAAGTTTCAATTCTTTCCTTTCAACGATTGATTTTTCTACTAGCGAACTTAGATATTAGGGAGCTCAGATGATGGCGAGCTCAAATATTAGGGAGTTCAGATGATGGTGAGCTCAAACGATGACAAACTCAAATAATAGTGAGCTCAGATGATGGCAAGCATAGATGTTGGCGAACTCACAATTTGACTTGCCTAATTTGTTGCTGATTTGTTACCTAATCAAAGACATATCAATGGGAAGTTGATAGAAATTGTTTCCTTTCATATTAGTAGATCTTTGAGGGCTGATATTGGCTATGCAAGATTGGTGGACGAGATCATTTGTTTCCTTTTTTATTTTGTTTTAGTCCCTCTATTAATAGGGGAGTGTTCTTAATTGTTAGGCAGATTATTGTTGATGAATAATAATTCCTTTTTGTGAGTTGAGTGTTAAAGACTTCGGCATCTTTATCCTTGGAGAGTGGATACTCCTTGGTGGTGAGTCAAAAGCTCTTTATCCTTGGTTGGTGGCATAACCTTTATATCTAGGTGGTGAACTTTTGTCCAATCCTGATCTTTATTCTAGGTCAGTGTTTTCTTTAGGCCAGAGGTTGACAATAAGTTCTTTCAAAATTGACTATTTGTCCCTCTATTAGAGGTGTTCCAAAAATATCCATGATCAAGTTCGATATTGAGAATCGTTATCGATATCTCGATATAGGTTAAGGTGAGGCTCGAGACCTTGCTAGTGGGGGGGCACTTCCTTTCCCAGGTGCTAAGATGTATCCATTTGTCTCTTAAATTTCTGTTACCATCTGATGTCAAACAAACTTCAATAATATGTAATGGGGGCATGATGATCGTATCTATCCTCCATTCGCATTCATCCTTTGACTTTCGTCCCCCCAGACACTCTGACCTATCCATTATTTCTTCCACAATCACACGAAATATATTCACCCACCTCACGCACGAATCAAATTGGTATCAGAGCTCTAGGTTGGACTCGTCTTGAGTGATTCCTTTTCTGCTATCAATACTATTCTACAACAAGTGATCCAATAGTTCCAAGAGGCTTGACTTTGGAACATGCCCACAATGAGAGATGAGATCATGCAATAAAATAATTGCAACAATAAATGGAACGGTCCTCACCCTTTTGGGAACCAAGTGGAACAAGATCCGCCCACCATAGGAACCTTTTAATAATCATCTGCACCGTGACAAGTTCGAATGATGAACCCAACAACATAAGCGGTGATTCTAGTGACTTAGCCTATTGAGCTAGAAGGAAAAAGGGAAGGCATAACAACAACGTTCACGATGTAAAGGTGGATGTACTTGAATTTGAAGGTAGCTTCAATCACGATGATTTTATTGATTGGTTGTATACTATAGAATGAGTATTTGAGTTCAAATCTTACTCGGATGAAAAGAGATGCAAGGTTATTATTCTTAAATTTAAAAAGTAAACATCACTTTGGTGGGAAAATTTGAAAAATCAAAGAATCCGAGAAGAAAATGGAAAGATCCATTCATGTGAAAAACTCAAGTAGTTTATGAAGAAGAGATTCTTATCCACGAGCTACAAAGAAGACGTATTCCTTAAACTGAATTCTCTTAAGCAACACAGGATGAGCATAGAAACATACATCATGGAGTTTGAACAACTCATGATGAGGTGGGATGTTCCAGAATCACAAGAGCAAACCATTGCTCGTTTCCTTAGTGGCTTGAACAAAGAAATTGTTGATTTGGTTGAGCTTCAACTTATTGGTCCTTCGAGGATGTGTGCAAACTAGTAATGAAGGTTAAGAATCAAGTGAAGAACAAGAGGTTTTCATCCAGAATCTTGACAATGGGAACATCCTTATTTAAGGGTGCTTCTTCTAACAAGATTGAGAGTCCATCAATTAAAGACAAAGATAAAGAGAATGCCACTTAACCCCGTCAAAGAGCCCAATAGAAAACCTGATGGTAACAATCGAAAGTGCTTTAAATGCCTTGTTTATGAGCATTTTCAAACAAATTGTCATAATTGGAGGGTTATAACTCTTCAAGACTGAGAAGATTGAGTTGGAGATTCAAGATGAAGCATTTCGAATCTAAAAAAGAAGAAGAATTCATGGAGGAAGCTAATAATGGCGATTTTTTGGTTATCTAAAGAGCCTTACACTTCAACATTTCCCTAGAAGATGATGAGCAAAGGGAAAACACCACATTCATTGCACCATTAACGGGAGGGTATGTATGATGATTATTGATGGAGGAAGTTGCACCAACATTGCGTCAATAACTTTGGTTTATAAATTGAAGTTATCGACTACCAAACATTCTCAACCATACAAACTCTAATGGCTCAGAAAAGGAAATGATCTTAAGGTCACTAAACAAACCTTGATTTCATTTTCAATCAGTAAAAGTTACCAAGATTAGATTCTATGTGACATTATTCCCATGGATGCATGCCACTTATTATTAGGAAGACCATTATTGTATGATAGAAATGTTGTGCATGATGGACGTAAAAACACATCTTTCATAAGGAATAGAAACACATTACTCATGTTCCCTTGAATCCATTCTTGATACCAAAAATCAACATGGGGAGGGAAACACTAGAAAAGAGAATCTATTCTTGAAGGAAACTCAGATTGAGAGAGCCATTAGCAAGTAAAAGAATGTGTATGGTTAGCTCATGGTTGAGAAAAAGACTGAGATTGAAAAACCTTTACACCTAAAAATGTAATCCTTGTTGAGAAAATTTGTAGATGTGTTTCCGAAGGAGTTGCTGGCTAGGTTACCTCCATTGAGGGGAATTAAGCACCACATTAAGCAGTTGCCCGATGCTTCTCTTTGGAAAAAACTAGCATATCGATGTAATTCGGAAGAGACAAAGGAGTTGTAGCGACAAGTCAATGGACTTATTGAAAAGGGAAATGTTTGAGAAAGCATGAGGCCATATTTTATTCAGACTCTACTTGTGCTAAAGAAAGATGGCTCATTTAGGATATGTGTGGATAACCGTGCTATCAACAACATCACCATTAAGCATAGGTGTCATATACTTAGATTTGATGAGATGCTTGATGAATTAAATGGTTCAACTATGTTTTCAAAGATAGACTTGTGACGTGGCTATCATCATATTCAAATATGAGAAGGTGATGAGTGAAAAGCATCTTTCAAGATAAAAGGAGGGCTCTATGTGTAGCTAGTTATGCCATTTGGACTTTCTAATACTCCGAGTACATTCATGAGACTTATGAACAAGGTCCTTCATCCTTTTATAAGTCACTATATTGTTGTATACTTTATTGATATTATTGTGTACAACAGAAGTGAGAAAGAGCATGTTTCTCACTTGAAACATGTATTTAATGTTCTAAGGCAGCATAAGCTCTTTACGAAGATGGAGAAGTGTGAATTCTTTTCTTCTAGCATTGTATTCCTTGGATATGTGGTTTTTAAGGATGGAATCTCCATTGATCAACCCAAGGTGAAAGTGATAAGGTCATGATCGACACCAAAATCTATCACTGATAAAAGAAGTTTTTATGGCATTACATCTTTTTATTATAGATTTGTGAAGAACTTTAGTATTATTATGGCTTCCTTGAATGAATGCAAGAAGAAGGGTTCTTTTGAATGGACAAAGACTGCTCACAATTCTTTTGAAGCAATTAAGCAGAAACTTTGTGAATATTCTATCATTGCCCTTCCTGATTCCAATAAAATATTTAAAGTTGAATGTGATGCAAGTGGAGTTGGCATTAGGGCTATTCTTATCCAAGAGCAAAATCTATTGGCATATTTCATTGAGAAGTTGATCGACTCCAAGAAAAACTATTCAACATATGATAAGGAGTTCTACGCCATTGTGTGAGCTCTAGATCGTTGGAGTCATTACTTAAGGCCAAAGTAGTTTGTTCTTCATTCTGATCATTAGTCCCTCAAGTATATTAGCGGCCAACACAAGCTCAACTCTAAACATGCAAAATGGGTAGAATTCCTTCAATGTTTTTCATTTATCTCGAAATATAAACCTGACCATACTAATGTGGTAGCCGATGCTTTGTCAGAAGATATTCTATGCTTGCTGTTTTCGATTCGATAATTCCTGGTTTCCAGGCTATGAAAGAACTTTATGCTGGTGATCCCAATTTTCATCCATCATCATCGACTACAAACGAGGAGTTCAGGGTACTTATTTTTTCAAGATAGGTTTCTTTTCAAAGGAAATCGGTTATGTATGCCAACGAGCTCATTTAGTAAATTGCTTATTCAAGAAGCACATGATGGAGGGTTAGCTGGCCATTTTGGTATCAACAAAACTCTTGAGGTTCTTCAAGAGCATTTCTACTAGACAAAGACGAATAGAGATGTGCTTGCCATTATCTCAAGGTATGCAACTTGTCAAAGAGCCAAAAATCATTTTCATGAGGGTTTGTATACTCTACTTCCAATTCCATTGCAGCCTTGGGAGGATGTAAGCATGGATTTTATTATGGCCCTTCCGAAAACTTAAAGGGGAAAAGATGCCATCATGGTGGTTGTTGATTGATTATCTAAAATGGCTCATTTTGGTCCTTGTCATAAGATAGATGATGCCTCTCATGTTACTGATTTTTATGGTAGGGAGATCATTTGCCCCAATGGGGTGCTAAAATCCATCGTGTTTAAACCGTGACTTGAAGTTCTTGAATTATTTCTAGAATACCTTGTGGAGAATGCTCGGTACAAGACTTCTATTTAGCACAACATGTCATCCTCAAACTGATGGCCAAATAGTTGTAACCAATCATATCCTTACTATTCTCCTTCTCTCCTTCGAGGAATGGCAAGTAAGTCTTTGAAAGATTTGGATTTGAAGCTTGCCCATATTGAATTTGCTTATAATCGATCATGCAGCTATACTACTAGTCAATCACTTTTTAAAGTTATGTATGGACTTAATCCTCTCCCTGATTCCATCCAACTCTTAAGTCAACTTTGACGGTAAAGAAAGAGCTCAAGTGATGAAGAAGCTTCATGAGCAGATTTGTTTTAAGATTGAGAAGGCTAATGAGTCTTACAAGAAAAATGCTAATCGGCGTAGAAAGAAGACTAATTTCCAACCAATGATCTAGTGTGAATTCATTTAATGAATGAAAGGTTTCCATCCAAGTGAAAGAACAAGTTGATGCCGAGAGCCAACAATCCATTTAAAGTTCTAGAGAGAATTGGCGAAAGTGCATATAAAATAAAATTTCCTAGAGAATTTGGAGTTTCGGCAATCTTTAATGTAGGTGATCTATCTCCATACTTGGAGGATGATGACCTATCAGATTTGAGGTCAAATCTCAAATAACTTGGGAAGAATGATGCAGGAGCATCCAATTGTGTTACCAATGATATACCCAGCGATAATGAGCAATCCTTGATTCCATCCACAAGTTTTGCACAATCATTTTTCATTCAGACCAAGGCTAATTTTAGTCACAACTTACTTCAATAAATCGTGTCTACATGAACACTATCGACTAGGATTATCGATAATGAAGTTTCAATTCTTTCCTTTCCAACAATCGATTTTCTAATGGCGAGCTTAGACGATGGTGAGCTTAGACGATGGCAAGCTCTGATGATAGTGAGCTCAGACGATGGCAAGCTTAGATGTTAGCGAACTCACAATTTGACTTGCCTAATTTGTTGTTGATTTGCTGCCTAATCAAAGATATATTAATGGGAGGTTGATTGGAATTGTTGCCTTTGATATCAGTAGATCTTTTAGGAGTGATATTACCTGTGCAAGATTGGTAGACAAGATCATTTGTTTCATTTTGTATTTTGTTTGTCTTAGTCCCTCTATTAATAGGGAAGTGTTCTTGATTGTAAGGCAGACTATTGTTGATGAATAAGAATTCCTCTTTGTAAGTAAAATGTTAAATGCTTCGGCATTTTTATCCTTGGAGAGTGAATACTCCTATGTTGTGAGCCAAAAGCCCTTTATTCTTGGTTAGTGGCATAGTCTTTATACTATGGTGGTGAACTCATGTCCAATCCCGATATTAACCCTAGGCTGGTGTTATCTTTAGGCTTTAGTGGTGATCATATTTATCATGCATCTGCATTCATCTTTTGACTTTCATACCTCATACACTCTGACTTATCCATTATTTCTTTCACAATCACTCAAAATACATTCTCCCGCCTCATGCATGCATTACATCATACTTCTCGAAGTCGATCATCTTGAACTTGTCAAGGACCTGCACTTTCGTAAGTCAATGGGAGCTAGGCTATGTGTCCCTTCGTCCTCTTGCAAGCACTATTCCATCTTAGCTATGATATTAAGGGCTTCATCACTCATTTGCCTAGCTATAACACCAGTCTAGGGAGTCTGAGTCACAGGCGACGGAGCAAAACTCGTGTAGGCCAAGATGATATCCTCCAATGGCAAGGTAGGATTAGGAATCCCCTCTAGACCTTTGTTAGGATTCTTAGACGGATGTGGCAAAGAAGGGATTACTGGCGGAGGAGTCTGCTGCTTAGCGACGAAGCTAGTTGTCATCTTGTCCATCATTTGGGACATCATGGCTTTGAACTACTCGTTCATAGCATCCATATGATCCTTGAGAGCTTCTTGGATCGTAGCATTAATTTCAGCCATATCAGTGATTTTCCTCACTCTCGATCGAGCGTTATAAGTATGTGGAGTATCTGTGATGAATTATTTGCAAAAGTGCATCAATATGATCGGTATGATGGATGAAAACAATGAGTTGATCCATGGCTCTAGATCGGGCGTACACACATGACCTCACTTGACTCATAACCCCAATCTAGAGAAATTCTAGTTTTGTCGGATTTCAGCAAAACATTTGGGAAAAATCATAGAGTAGTCGAAATGACATTGAAATTTACGGACATGTAGCTGAGATGATGACGAAATATTTTCATGTTTTAACCGAAAGCTGAAAATATGCGGGTCACTACATTTTAATACTTCTTTGAAAAAAATTTATCTAAAAATCTTGGATCAATACGCCTCATCGGCGAGGCTCCAATAGCTTCCTCAGAAAGCTAAGCTTCGTGGGATAGCAAGCTACCTAAAAACAGCAGGTAGAGATGACTATTTCCTCATGCTCCAGGATAAGGTTCTCGAGGTTTACTTGCTCGGATGGGAGATGTGGAGGCATCTTCTCTGCACACATCCAAATTGCTATATGACTTGAGGAGGGTAATACTCCACTGTTTCGATGTAAGATGAGCTACCTTACCTTCAAACCAACTAGCTTGCCTCTGTAAAGAATTGGCTATTGGATCCCTCATAAGTGTTAGCCATTTAGAAAAGTGGTAATTGGGACATTCATTTTGTTTATTTTTGAAAATGACTATCGGAAGGGCATAATTCCTAAGATTGTCAACCAACATAAGCTTTTGACATTTTTTAATATATGAGAGAAACCAAACTTACAAAAGCTCAGCCAGTGCTTGTAAATCCTTGGCCTTGCCCTGCTTATATTTGTTCAAAGAAATAAATGTTTCAGCGAGTACAGCATTGACAAAATTCTTTTTCTCACAAATTTGCTAGGTAAAAAGAGCCATATTCGGATTGATGGAGCTCTTATGGTGAGGGAACTCTACCAATTTGAAGAAAGCAAGCATGAAAATTTTTCCTTTTTGCAAAGATTTAGTCTTGTTAAAACGGTTAATTAAGAATGAAATGGGCAATTTCCACAGTTTGCTTTCAAAACCCTCTGAACGACAGAAATTTCGACCTTAAAAAATTCATCTAACACCATGGAGGAATCAAACCCTAAGTATGGACGGATAAGTTCAGAGTCCAATGACTGACCAATGAGCATGCTATACTCCTCAAAGGTAGGTGTGAGCTCGTGCTTACAAGCAAAAAGGTGACCATCTCGGGGACCCAACAATGGGCTAATTGCTAGATAATCCTAGTGCGGACCTTGGTATCAAGCAACAAGAGCATTTTCCCCAGCCTACGTTCCACATACTTGCGTACCGTTTGATCAAGTTGTGCTAACCAATCAGCCAGATTGACCTTGGACATGATAACGGCACAAATGTTGTCGTGCCTCATGAAGTGATAGATCAATGACAATGACACACCTAATAGTCATGGACAAACTTAGAGTAAGGAAAGGAAAAGTACATGTTCAAAAACCAACAAAACCATGAATTCAAAGACAAGCAAATGATATTCATGCATAAATTATTTTAGCCTAGTTTTTATAGCTTTAAAGGACTAACCATACCAGGAGATTCTGGTCTAATTCAGCACCTTTAAAACTGGGGGATGTTAAGCATTCCACTTGTGCCAGTAGATTCAAGCTAGTGCCGGGAATTCTTAACATAGTTGGGATTGAAGTCCTCATTCTGAGGTTAAGAAGAGTTTTTCCTAGACACTATCTTAGACTCATCTAAATTTTAGGTTTGGCACAATGCATGTTATGCGCGACAGGTATTAGTACCAAACTCATGGCAATTTTCAATAAATAAAATAATTAAAGCATCACAAAGCAAAATCACATGGACCCACAAAATAGACAAATGGTTAACAAAATTCATAAGCAATTCACGATCAATCAATCAAGAAAGAATTCATCAAATCAAAGGCTCAAGTTCACAAGCAACTTTTTTTTTTCAAAAATTAAATGGTCAATTAAAATTTTTAATTTTTGAAAAAATAAAAAAAATCTATTTTTTATTTTCCAAAAAATTGGAAATCAGGTTCACCCCCTAGATTTTCATAAAAATAAAAATATTCAAAGTCCCCAGGGAGTTGCCAAGTTGTCACAACTTAAAATCAAGCTTAAAAATTATCAAGTTAATTAGATAACTAACTTAATTCGTGTTCTCCCAATTCCTACCTAATTGCAACTTAGGTTCATTTCGTGTAGAATTTATTCAATTTGGAGCCACCGCTAATCGTTTTTTTGGTATGTTGATTAGACATCTAAATAAATTAACGGAAGAATTAATTTATTTCCATGAATCAGAGAAAGTGCATTTGGAGACTTAGTTACATTAATTTAAAAAAATTAATGCTCTTTCGATACCAAATTTCATGAAAAATCCCTTTTCATTGATAACATGGATTAAATATCTTTTTCTTAGAAAAATGACATGTATGACCATATGATACGTGACGAAGTGAGTAATTTTTTTCCTTCAAGTAAAAATAAATAAGCAAAAGAATGAACAAAGATAAATAAAAATGCCTATTATATACTTTAGTTCCATTTTTTCCGATTAATTCACTCATTCCCAAATATTAAGGTTAGAGGAAGTTTTATCCATAAGGTACTTTTAGATTCAAGTCAGCAAGCGAATTAAGTATAGAATAACATCATCCTTAATATAAAGAGCAGATAATGAAATTCTATATAAATTACCAACCAATTCCATAAGATCATGGGGAGGATGTGTAATTTATTTTCTTGAAGGGAGAAGGCACATAAAGGAGCGCATATTTGTTTATAATTGTGCAAACTTTATAATAAAATAAAATAATTAAACAAACATGACCAGACAAGAAGCAAAGTCTATGAGATGAGAAGTGAAGTCATCAAGACTTGCTCAAAATTTTCAAAAAAAAAAAATAAGGGATAGCAAAAAATTCAAGAATGGGGCCACTTTCCCTAATCACCGAAATTCCTATCTTCTAAAATTTGGAAAAATAATCTTCAGGATTTTTGAGAACTTGTTCAGTTAACTCCAAATTTAGAAAAGATATCTCCTTTTTTTATGATAAAACTTATCCATGATATTATATATATATATATATATATATATATAGCATTCACATGAATATGCAATGAATCAATGGATAAGCAAGAATAGCATCAAGTGTAAGAATCAATCGACAACATGGCAAGTTGGATCATCACTAAGCAAGTGTCGAAAATTCCAGAGGAGATTTCTCATAAAAATTCCAATTTTTTGGTTTTGCTAAGAAAGATGAATTAAAATTGGTTTTGCTAAGAAACATGAATTAAAATTGATTATCAAAACGTAACCAATTTTCGATATGCTAAAGTGTAAATCATTTCAAAAACAACTCCAAGTTGCGGCCTCCAGGGTGGCATATATGGTTGATTGAAGGAAGTACATAATAAGCAACACTTAAAAGCTTAGTTTTGATGATCAATAAAAGTTCATCTTTTTTTATCGAATAAATTTTACTTCTCAAAATTTGATTGTGAAAGTTGCCTTAGCAAAACATAATGAATCAAGCGCCATAAAGTTTGCAACCAAAAGTTAAAAAGAAGTACCTTTTTCAAGCAAAAATCTGCACTTGCTCATCGAAGCAAAATCGCTTCAGATGGTCCCTTTTACAATGAATTGAGATCCAAATCCTCAGAAGTTCTAACACAAGAATGTGGTTACGTTAGAACTCGAGTAACAAGATGAAATGAAAATAAATTACCACTGAAAAGGGGCTGATCAGGGGTAGAATCAAGCTAGTCAATAGCTCTATTCGAGTGCATTGCTTCGGATGAGCTCGGGACTAATTGGTGGAGCTTTGGATTCGCTTCGAATGGGCTGAGACGAAGTGGCCAGTTGGATTGCTTATGATGGTGCACGGTGGAGGCGAGACCAAACGACGTCCACTAGGGCTGGATGGTGGACGGCGAAAGGGTAGGGATGCTGGCGAGCGCAGTGGAGCTGGATGGCAGCTTGAGCAAGGCGGCTGACCGGTGCATAGTTAGGCACGGAGGAGTTCAGGCTGAGTTGGATGGAGCTTTGGGGGCTAGATGGCGGCTCACAATGCTGCTACGGCGTGGCTGAGGCGCGCACGAAAGGGGGAGGTCTCGATTGGCCTTGATTGCTTGCCAATATCTCTCTTTCTTTTCTCTCCGTTATGCTTTGAAAAATTCTAAATTACCAACCTTAATTCATATGGCCTAAGGTTCCTTATATAGAGCTAAGGTCCCCCTAATCCTAGTAGGTGTAGGACTTGCTGTGGACTGTGGATTAGGAACCCAAGTCGACATAGGATTCAATACTAGCCATTAAACTAAATTTTCTGATCCCAAAAGAGCCAAATCCATCAAAAGACCTATGGATTTTCGGCCAACTAGGGTAGAGTTCCAATTTCCTAAAACTCTAACTTCTAGCTAAGATAGGACTTCAAAAATAAATAAATTCTAAATTAATTTGAACTTGAGAAGTCTAGATCTACTAGAACTCCTATGGATTTTTGCTAAGAGGTTGATGATGACGAGCTAGCCGAATTTCCTATCATTTGTGGGCTTATCGCGCAATCATGGGCCCGATTTGGGCTTCAATTAATTAACTAAAAGCCTTTTTTCAATTAATTGAGCAAACATGGGTTGAATTGAATTCATAAATGGCTCCAAGGCTCTTCAAGAATTCGGTACACACATAACTTGCCTTAGCCAAATTTTCATTTTAATTTCAGGTCCGTTTGCGCAAATTTTGAGCTTAGATTAGGCTTTTTCTAGTCAAAATATTCATTTAAATTAAGCCTTTTCCAAAAAAAAAAAACCATTTAACTTCCTCAATTAAGCTTGAAAATATGCTCGAGGGACTTGACAATTTTTGACATCTCATCTTGCCTCAACCAAGAATTATGGTGAAGCTCAGTCCAAACAGCTTGTCAAGTTAAGCTCAAATCTTCGCTGTTAGTCCAAGATGCAATGCAGAAAAAATAAATGTGTTATACATGAGAAATTATTTTTGGCAAGAACTAATTCTCATTTTTATGTAATATAAATGAAAAAGAAAAATCAAAATTTAAGTTTCAATAGGGAGAATGTATAAAAAAATTCCTAAAGGTAGTTGGTACAAATTCATTCTTAAACCTTTCAATTGAACCAATTTAACTAAAACCTATTGCATTAGTAGCAATTAAGTTCATTCGGCTACTTTAGGCTAGAAATCGCTGATGCAAATGCCGTTAGTCCAATGTGCATGGCTGGTGCTCACATGGGCAATTTTCTTTTTCTTTTTTTTTATTTTTGAAATTTTTAATTAATTTGTTTCTTTTCATTTTTTTCCCCCCACTATGGCGCACAAGGGTAGCCGGAGCTTGCTCAGCATAGCCCAGATGTGCACGAGGAGTAGGCAACCAAGGGCAAGGATGCCTTCGCCCGTGGCCGATTGTGCCTTACCCCATCTAGGCAAGGCTAGGCAAGGACTACAACCCACACTGACCAAAATGGAATATATATATATATATATATATATATATATATATATATATATAAAAGAGGAAAGGAGAAGAAAAAAGAAAAAGGAAAAATTAATAAATTCAAAAAATTGTTAAAAATTAAGGACATTGTCTGCATCAGCGTCAGTCGTGTTAAGTAGGATGGCTAATGTCCACGTTACCAATTTCTGACCTGAATTATCCACAATGGACGCAATTACTTAAAATGCAATAGATTGGTCCAATTAAAAAGTTTAGGACTCAATGGGTATCAATACAACATGTTTAAGACTCTTTTTATACCCCCCTTAATAATGGGTTATGCTTGTTAAAAACAGTCTTTTGGTATCATATTACCATGTAAATTCCATATCGAACTTTTCACCCTTTGAAACTAGCCCCTTTTTAATTTTAAAATTCAATTGGATGTAATGAATTAGGGATTGCAAAGATCTCAAGCCCACAAAAATTTGGCCAGTAAAATATTGGACAAGGAAGTAATTGCTGATCAGACTTTGGTCAAACATTAGCAAATGAAAAGAAAAGAAAAAAGAAATAAAAACGAACGACCATGAACAAGAATGATTTGGATGTCTCATGACTTTATTCTCGTGTATGGAGTTTTTCAGCCTTGTTTGTTTCCTTGCAAGGAATCCCCTTTCAATTCCGAAGCAAGCCAAGCTTACATTTACGTCCAACTAAAATATTCAATCGGATCATGTGATAATAAGAGAGGTCTAAAACTGGAAAAGCGATCACCAATTTAACCTAGGTGCGTGAGTCTTTGAGCTAATTTTGATCTTCGTAGGAAGATCCCGGTTAAAAAAGAACCAGGTTCTAACCCACGCTGCAACCCTTTGGAACTACCGTTTTAATCTAATATAACTTGAATGCGCTCCTCAGGAAATGCCAAGTCCCGCAAATGCAATCTGCTTCTTGACTTGTATGAAAGCCCACTTGTGGGAATATTGAGCCTGCTAAATTAATGACGAGATGCAAGAATTCTGCCTAGATTAAGTAACTTTTATGAAATGATGAATTTGATTCGCACGAATTTATGGAAACACAATCAAGGTCTATGTGATATGAATACTTCAAACAATGGCGTAAGTAAATATTAAACATGAATATTCAATGAGAATGTGTGACTAAAGCACTGATAAAATGGTTTCGAATACGGATATGACTTCTTAACTAGTTTTATAGAATTATCGGGAATTGATTACCTTCCTGCATAACTATGACTACATTAAAGCTCATGACTGCATGTCAATTTTGTTTCTATTAAATATGCAACTTTAATGGGGGTGAATAAGTTGAGAATAGAAACTTGATAGATTTTGCGGCATTATGAAAATCAAGTTGCTATATGCATGAACTATTTGATAGACATGCATCAGTAAGCTGATGATATCAAGTGTAGTATTCTTCTATCAAAAAAATGTGGAAATAAATAAAGAGAGGTAAAGAGAGTTGCACTCAAATATGTTGGGGGAAAAACGGACAGCACTTTGCCTTTAATTAAGCCAATCCAGGATAAAAAAATATCCCCTAATTTTACCAACTTAACTTAATTCAGTAACAACCAACAATATATCTAGTCACAATATCCTCATGCGGAATGATAAAAATACACACCAAGATTTACGTGGAAAACTCGACATGGGAAAAAACCACGGACGACCCAAAATCCTCCAACTAATCACCAAGAATAGCAAGTATAACAAAAGGGTCTATATCTCTAGTCACACAACTAGAGGTCTACATCAACATTACAAGAATATTTTCATCGCTACAAAGGTGGAATAATACACAAGAGATAAGAACCCTAACCGCGATTGGAGAATTCGGATGAGAAATCTCAACAAACTAAACTATCACAAGTAGATCTCGTCTCGTACGAACACATATCCAAATTCCGCCAATTCCCGTCAAATATTTGGTCTCTAAATTTTGGACTTGCAGAAATTTTTTTCTCTTTCTCTTCTCTCTGTCGCGGACTCTCGTTGTAGCTTCTCTGTGAGAATTCTTTTTCTTTTTCTCACTCTTCTCTGTTTTCTTGTTCTCAGATGACTCCGGCACAAACACACACACACATTATTTATCTCATTAACTCTCTATTACACTTGTCTCCTTTCCCATACAAAATTAAAAGCGTGTTGCTGGGGCCCCCCACTATAGGGGGACCGCACCAGAACAAATCTCCCCCTCTACCTCTGTGGGAAGTATCACATCTGCCCGTTTTGTCTTCAGACAAGATCAAAGTTTCATCACTGGCAAGGCTTTTGTCTTAGTCAATCGGGGGACTTTGTTTGTCGGTATGGACCTTTCTCAAGTAGAAAAGCTTTTCTTCTAACTTTCTTGATCAATGTACTTCCAATTCATACTTCGAGCTTGAATGCAAACACTGGATTCTCTGCTAAATATATGAGCCTCATTTAATCTAATTAGACAAACTTCTCATGCTTCCAGCCAACTCTAGTAGAGGATTTCTGCATCCACAGAGTTACGTGCCTCCCTCGGTGAGAGCATATACTCCGCTTGCAGTTGTAGATAGAGTATACATTTTTGCAATCTTGATTGCCACGAAACTCTCCCCTGACAAGATCTCATATCCCCTGACGTAGCACTTTCAGGATCACTTTCCAAAGCATATCAGAATCCTGAATAACCTTACTCAGGTTTTTCCATTCATAACATAGTCAAATCTGTAAGTGCCTCTAAGATACCTCAAAATTCCATTTTACACCATCCCAATGTTTCTTTACCTGGAATTTGAGAGAATCTTTCCAAGCCAACTACATGAACAATATCCGATCTTGTACAAACATAGCACATCAACTAGCCACGCAGATGCATAGGATTTTCATCATCTCCTCTTCTCTTTCTTCCTCGTAGACATTTTACTATCACTTGAGTGACCAGCAAGTGGGTACTTATCGGTTTACTGTGCTCATATTGAGCTTTCAAGCACCTTTTCAATATACTTCTCTTGAGATAGCCAGAGTTTCTTGTTCTTCCTATCACGAGTCATTTGGCCTACGCAAGGATTTCTTAACCGATCTAAGATCCTTCATCGCAAGCTTTACTCAACTCCTTTTCAAGCTACTTGTGATTTTATCAGCATCTGCTCAACTATCCTATATTCATCCCTAGAGTAGGAGATATAAAATCATCATCTGGTATCTTTTCATAAGCTACAAGAGTCAAGTTGTCTTTACCATATCCATGATCTTTCATGATGAATCAAACTTCAAATACCACTGTCTGGCGCGTACTTAGACTGTATAACTCCTTTTTCAACCTGCGATACAAATGCTCCTTACCTTCAACTTTAACCCTTCCGGTTGCTCTATCTCTATCTCTTTTCTCTAAGTTTCCATAAGAAAGCTATTGTTTACATCAAGCTGTTTCGATTTTCGAATCCAAACTCTCGGCTAACTCCAAAACAACTCGAATACGAAGCTTTTTACAATACCGGTGAAAAATCTCTTCAAAGTCATCCTTTCTTCTGCGAAAGCCACTTCACCAACAACCTAGCACTTGTATTCGTAGTTGCATAGCTGTTTTCTCACGATCTTCACTTGTACACCCATTTGTTTTTGAGTGTTCTTTTCCCCCACTATACCCTTAGTAACTTTCCCTCAATTCAAATGTGTGAGTCTCCAAGTGCAAAGAATTTGAGCTCTTCTTACATACTTCATGCTACTCATTTTTTTTATCACAGGGACATATAGGCTCTTCATAAAGTTTTCTACTCTCCTACAATCGGTGATTAACACCTACTCTGCTGTTGATATCTTTTGTGATGGCCTACACTCTCTTCTGATCTCTCACTTGAGGTAGGACTGTTTCTCCTTACTCCTGGTTCACTGGTTACTCGTGCTCAACTGTTTCACCCGTTTTCCAACTGAAGAATCGAACATTCTGTGAGGATTCAGCATCGTTCATGATTCAATGCGCTTCTCCTACCTCCCCTTGATCCACCATATGGTCAGAGGATTTGGGCCTAAAATTTACCTTTTGTGAGCTTACGTTCTTTGGCTTCCTAGCTTGTCAATGTCTTCATGGTTTGATGCTCAAAGAACACCACATTCTCGGCTTCTGATAACTTTCTTTGTAGCTGGAATCCCTAATCTATAGCCCAAACTCTTACATTCGCATACCTAAGAGATACCACTATTTAACATGTCCAATCAATTTGGATCTCTCATCCCTTGGAATATGTTTACATCCGTCAGTCGAACAAACTTTCAAATATTTTAGTGAAACATCTTTCCTACTCCAACTCTTTGTGGAGCATCCTCTTTAGAGGAACTTATAGGAAAGATTAATTAAGTCTCTGTCGTTCTTATCGCTTCACCCTAGAGACGTAGGCACTTCGCATGAGTAGCATCCCGATCTGATCATTAATCAATTTCGGTTTTCATTCGCTCTACTACTCTATTCTGCTGGGTGTTTTCAGAAACAGTCTTCTCAAGGCTTGTGCGTAATCCCTGCAATAATACCACCGGCATCCTATATTCTCCACCGTTGTCGCAACCCCACGTCCCCCCCCCACGCTCGAATACATTTTCACTTCTTCCATTTCTCTTTTCAACGTTCACATAAATTGTTTGAGAATCCGCAGCACCTGGTCTTTAGATATTCAATAGCAAATCCCTCACTTTTCTAGAGCAGTCTCGATAATGTCATCAAAATATAATGCACCACCAAGTGTTTTTTAGCATCCATGGCAACAAACATCGTGTAACTAGATCAAGTACATGTAGATTTTGTGTGTGGAGAGAACGTCTGAAATGAGAATCGATGTTGCTTACCCATTATGCAATGAGTACATTTTGTCAGATTTTTCTCCTTTCATGGTAGAAAAAAATTCCCCGTTCTAGCAGAGTCTCAAGTCCTTTCTCGCTAAGATGACCAGTCTCATGCCATAGATCAACTGGAGAGTTTCCCTGCATTTACCTCTTCTCTGTCAACTTTATTCCATGGTGTAAAGAGTGCATGTCTTGCTTACCTTTGCTACTACCATAGAGCCTTAGTTATTTCCATTTATTCAGCATAGAAAAAACTGCCGTAGCTCATCATCATCTAAGGTACCTGTAGAGCTCAGATGAAGTCGAATATCCAGTAACATGTCTTACATTTATAAGAAGTAAATTGCATCACACATCAGTCTCCAAGTGACATCTACCCATCTCCCATACCAATAACCTTAGAAACACTAATGTTTCCCTTCTAATACAACCGAAATCACTGCTATGATAGATATAAAATAATCACGCCATGACTGACATGAAAAGAAGCCTGCAGAATAATAACCCAGCTAGAGTCTTGACATGTTAGGTTTACATAACCATCATCACAAATGAAGACAAATAACCATCGATGCAGCTGCTGCTTGTAGCTTGATTTTTTTTTTGTCTTTTTATCTCCACTTCTATTATGGGATTATCTCTCTTTGGTTGTCAGCACTCTTTGCATACTGTCTCATCTTGCCAAATGTAGCACTTCACACTTCTCTCGGTCTTGACTTCGATTCCCCCTAACTTGCCCATGTCATTACTTTGAAACTTCTTAATGACTTCTTGACCTGTTTCTATGACAAATGCCTCCGATCTGGAAGTATAATTCAAGTCTTTATTGTTTCTTCATTGAAAAAGCTTTCTTTAACCATATTTATAAAATGCACACCACAAAGAGCTGAATATTTAACGCCACGGACCAATGTGTCCCCAACTAGTCAGGAGTGACCAGCCAATCAAACATGATTCAATTCATCACCTACGTCAATCTCAGATTTTGTCATTCGATTTACAACATCTTGATTTCACTCAAGTGTTCCGACATAACTACTGTCCCTCCTTGTATCTTAAGTTCACAAGTCTTTGACTAGAAAGAGTTTTATTTGCGGGCTTCTCTTCTCATAGAGATCTTATAGTTTCTTTCCAAACAAACACCGCTTTGGTTTCTTGAGCACATGATGAAAACACTATCATCAATCCATATCAAATAAACCTAACCGTCTTCCGATTCATTCGCTCCCAGTCTTGTCTTCTTGTCTCCTTGAGATTTGTCACCGTCGATGGGGATCAAATAAATATTTACAATTCAACATTCTTCCATCCGAGGCTCTTCCATATGAGTAATTCGAGGGTATTCAACTTAAACATGGTGCTACTTGTTCTTTCATCTACACGAAATCTCAATACAAGCTCTGATACCACTACTGTTGGGGAAAGACGGGCAGCACTTGTGACAGTCTGGAAATTCGACCACAAATATCGGATTTCAGTATAGAATGGATATATTCCATTAATACGCTCTATCGATCTCACTCAGAATTAGCTACTCTGGAGATGACTAACCGAAGGGGAATGGCTACCTAAGATACTAAAATACGTGGAGACGCCCGTAATTTTCCTAAACAGCCGCCCGTTGGTCTAAGATTTCAAGAGTCGTAATTTAATGGATTTGGCCACGAAATGAATTCCGAACTTGGACAATCGAATCTTTTAGGAAGTTACAATGAGAACTTGGATGTGGTTACGAAGCCGTCGCTAACAATCAGACAGTTGGAGAACGTCGCAGAAGAAAGACGTGAGGTGGAATTTACCGAATTGCCCCCGTCTTGCTCAGTCCTTAGATTAGAATGATTAGAATTATTTTAGAATGTAGCCGTCATGCCAATAATTTTTAGTCCGAGGTCGTTCATGCTCAAGACCGATAGTGCATTTAACACGCATCTCGAGTCATTGTCCCATCACTCGTCCACATCAATCAATCTTGTCAATCAATTCATCAATGTCAAAGATCACACACTTCCCCGGCAATCAATCAACTCCATCAAATGTCCATGCAAATTTAAAACCCCATGAACCCTCTCACCTACCTCCACTTTCTCCATTTTTGAATTTTT
>JAGVVM010007248.1:0-11954 GCA_019149425.1 Psidium friedrichsthalianum
TTCCTTTTAAAAAAAAGAAGAAAACAAATGCGATTTAATCCAATCATTTTCAAGATAGATTAAACATGCAATTATCTACATTATACAATTTTTAGAAATTTTTCTTTTTTTTTAGAATTTTTCATGTGACATTGAAAATAACATCCAAACAATTCAAGCATAATAAAATAAATAATGCCAATCAATTCAAACAATAAAAGTGGATATATCAATCAATTTTTTGCAAAAAATTCGCGAATATTTGAATCCAATTTTTAATTCGTAATCTTACGATTAACGATTGAATTCAAACCCTAGTCTAATCGAGTATTCCATCGATAATCTTAAAGATGGACATCCTCAATTATGTGACAAGTTGCGGATCAGGAAAAAATTCCTAATCAACCTGTATTTTGAAAAATATCCACTTTGATGCAATATGATATTCAGAATATATTCAGGATCGGTTTCGTTACCCAAATTGTGGATCACGAAAATTCGGGCGCGCGCCGATTCTTGCACCTTACTGACTCGTCGCCGAGATGAAACTGCATAAAACATGGCGAAAGGGAGGGAAATGAAACCTGAACTAATTTACAGCTAAAACCAGAAAAGTAACAAAAATCACTTAGCTTGAATTTGTTATTAGGGGTTTCTGGAGCTGGTCTTTGTCTGGGTGTTCAAAAAATTGTGGCCTGGCTATAATCAATACTTCCTCCAATATTTGGCATTTCATTAATCCCTTTGACATTGGCCAAAGTTCTGACTGATTCATCGAGAAGTTCCTTCTTCCTTTAGGAAGAGTATCATAAGCAGTGGGAGGTCCCAAGTCGTCTCATCAGCGCATGGACTCTCACTTGGTCAACATTGGACCAGTCTTGGCAAAAGCAGAAATAGAAATTGTCGTTGGGCTGATTCAAGGCAGGCTGCATCAGGCGTGGAACGAAACAGCAGCTGGGCGTGTGCCGGCAAGTCGTCTCGCGGTGGTGCAGCACGATCGAATTGAGGAATCCAGTAGCGCCAAGATCCCCCCAGCACGATGGCCTTCCCTTTGAAATGTTGCTGGGAAAATTCTTTTCGCCAGACAAGGGTGCTGCTCGTGGGAGACCCAAAACCTCCCCCCAAAATCAGCCCATGCTTTTCCTTTCTTTATTTAGTCTCCTCTGTCGACACTCCTTGGTGGATGCTCTGAATCCTTTCGATTCTGACCTGCCGCGTGTTGACTTGAAGGCACCACCAGCAGCTGATTTTCTTCCTTGAACGGCAGTTCCATCAGCTCTTCTTTTCCTTGACCAGCGGTAAAAGCAGTAGCTTTTCGGATGGAGCAACGGTATAGAGTCGGTCTCTGATTGAAACGCCAGCTAACAGTCCTGTTTGTTGTCCTCTTCTTTTTTTTTTTTTTGGGTGTAGCAGGTGTATCTCTCCTGTTTGAATCCACTTAATCGCACCACCGGCCTAATTAAGATGCAAATGATGTAAATTCATGACTAGCAAAAATTAAATATGCTATGCATGAAAAATTATATTTTTGGTGAGAACTAAAGCCAATTCTCAATTTTTGTGTAATACCAATGAAAAAGAAAAATTAAAATTTAGGTGTCAACAGAACTGCTTGATAATGAGATGCTCTAGATCGTCTTGTCCTTCCCCTTTGTCGCCATAATCTTCCTTCTCTTGGTTGATCTCTCATCCTGCTCAATTTCCACTGGTACTACTCGTGACTTGTTGTACCACTTGCCATTTTTAGCCTGAAACCCATCTTCTGAAGCATTTCAGCTCCACCAGTTTTTACTGGAACCTTTTTTTCGGTAAAAGGTATAGGCAGAATGTGTTTGTGGTATCTGAAGATGTCATGAATGAGAGCTGCATACGGCAGTTGACCTTTGGTCTTTTGCACAGTTCTATACATATGCAGTATGACTACATGTGCAAGACTAAATTTGTATCTTGTCAACAGTGCCCACATCAACTTGGCCTCGAATCTGGAGATATCAGTCTTTGATGATGCTTTGGGTCGAAGAGACTCGATCATAATCTTGTGCATCATGATGTGCTTCAGAGGAAAACCATCATAGGCAATATGTGCCTTGGAATCTCTGGAGAAATTTTCTTTCCCTGTCAGATAAGCAAATGCCTCCTTCGGTTGGACATTAATAGGAGTAAACTCTCTGCGTTTGACCCTCATTATCTGAGCCAATTCATCATCCCTCAGATAGCAGAGTTTATCACCTATCCTGTTATACAAAGTGTTGGGATCAAGGAAGGACAGGGTGGAGTAGAAATAGGCAACCAACTCAGGATAAATAGGAGCTTTCTTTTCCATGAAAAAATTCAGTTTGCAACTTTTCAGATGCATCTTCAGTGGGATTCCTACAGACTCTAAATAGTCAAGGTCGAAAACCCTGTGAGGCATAATACCTCTCTCTTTAAGAGTCTCAAATCTGTCCTTGTGACCTGGATTCATAAAGTATGGGTCGGTATAATCTTCTTTCCTGGCCAAACGAGGTTTAAACTTCGCAAAGTTGTTAAATAGATATTCATCGTCATCTTTTGACTCTTCTGCTTTTCCCTTTTCGGCCGTTTCCTTCGGCACATTCCTTTTTGGAGACGTCTTTGTCGAGATGGATTTTTCTGGGACCACTTCCCTTTTGCCCTTTCTCATCGCCGTATTCAACGTTTCATCATCGCCCAGAATAACAGTTCTCAATGGCTTATCCAGACATTCTAAATATTCTTCATTATTAGAAAAACAGTAAGTATTCAGAAACTTACTAATACTGGTGTACGCACCAGCTCTTGCTTTCAGATTGTCATAGAGGTGCTTGATACGATGAGCCGTTTCGACTTTCTCATCGTAATACTCTCTTGTCTTCATTGTTAGAGACGTAGTTTATTATTTAAATATTATAACCCTCAGTGACCAAATTTTCTTCGCCTCGTTTAAAAGCAAGATTTTATCGCGACATTGGTTAGAGGCACCTAGAAATCTCTATAGTGGATGACGGACGAAGTTAGCACACGTGAGCATCGGGTTATCTAATTCTACAACATTGTCGTCCCAGTTTTACTGACTTCTCTAGACATATTGTATCGTCCAACAACAGCCACTTTCACCTGCACATAAGTACATACACACGAGTATGCGTAGGGGAAAAACATCATTCTGTTTCTCTGATTCATCACCTACCGGAAACAGACAACCATTCACATCAAGGAACAAAAACATAGTTTTGACCAACTTGGTTTGGAGGCCCAATTTGAGAACTGATCCGATTAGACTGAAGGCCCAGTCTCTATGGTGAAGTTTCTAGGGAAATTCTCGTGGACATCTTGTCCATCATGTTTACCGCGACGAAAATCTGAATTCACTTCATTTGCTTACTTTTGGTGGCTATTGAAAAATCTTGAATAAAAATAAGATGTTTGATGAAATAAGTTAGAGGGGAAAAGAGTCCTGAACGATAATACCATGTTCGATTGCACCGTAGGTCTCGTTAGAGAGGCGTGGTGTAGTTGACGAATGTAATTCATTCTGTGCAAAGCGTGAATTGCGCAGAAAGTTTAGAGTTGGAGATTATCAAATTCAATGTGAGAAATGAGAACTCCCAACTATTTGTACTTGAATGCTTCGAAGGATGAAGGCAGAATTAGAGTTCAGTATTATCTCTCTTTCTTTCAATTCATGATTCTGATTGCTCTTGGGATAACGAGAAATCGACTGCTATATTTGCTCACTTGACCATTTGCCCCATCCGAAAAGCTGGATCAGAAGGGTTGACGAGCTCTCTCCTGCGTGGGAGTTTCTCTCTCTGTCTTCGGGGATCTCTCTACGTCTCCATGGTGTCTATCTTCCATATTTTGTTTTCTTCCTCGTCAAATCCTTCTTTATTCTGTGTATGTATTTCCTCTCATTCACACAATAATGTTGATAAAGATTACTCTTTTTTTTTTTTCTCAAGATGTGCAATCATATCCTTTCAATGAACAATGCCCAGAGTTGCTTACAAGTCACTCAATATTGGGGAAAATTGTTCAAAATGTCATAAACTTATTGCATTATTGTCAATTCAGTTATAAACTTTTTAATTGCAATTTAAGAATGCCATGTAAGCAATATTGAGGGGAAAATTGTCCAAAAAGTTATTACACTTTTGCTAATTTAGTCTTAAACCTTTTAATTTTTTCAATTGAGTCTTAACCTTTTCAAGTTTTGCCAATTGAGTCCATCCAGCTAATCTTGATTGGAAATTGCCAACATAGACACCGACCATCCTACGTGGCACGATTGACACTGATGTGGACAATCTTGGTCGAATTTTTATTCTTTTTTCCTGGAAAAAAAAAATCGAAGACAAAAGGGAAAAGAAAATTAAAAAAATTAAAAAATCGAAAAAATATGAAAATATTATAAAGAATTGTCCACGTTAGCCCCAATCGTGTCGCGTAAGATGGAAGGCGTCCATGTCGGCAATTTCCAACCAAGATTGCCTGGATAGACTCAATTGGCAAAACGTACAAATGTTTATGATTCAATTGGGAAAATTAAAAGGTTTAACACTGAATTAGCAAAAGTGCAACAGGGTTATAACTTTCTGGACAATTTTTCTTTAATAATGCTTACATGGCATCCTTAAAATGCAATTTTCAAAATACATTTAGGATATACTTGTGTTTCTGATAAATTCTAAAGACTTATTGAACCAAGCTCGATTGCACTTTTCAATAAAGGTGTAGGATTTGATTGAATTAATTGAAAATTTTAGAATTCCATTTCATTTTGTACATAAAGTTTTAGACTTGTGGTATGATGTTCTCCATTTTCTTGTTATTATTTAGTCGTAGGAGAATTTGCTTTACTGTTGATTGTGTGTATGCTTTTATTAGACCCGTCAAAAGATTGGATCGGATCGGGTCGAAAATGGTTCGATCCCAAGGAATCATTTGACCAATATGCAATGGAAATCTAGTGACCCATATCCGACTTAATCAATATTTCTAAAACACTTCCATATTTAACCTAATCTAGGAAATTTCATATCTAAATTGAGTTGAAAGTGTGGAGTGAGTGAATGCGAGATCAAGTAAGAGCAATAGAGAATGAAGAGAGAGTTACAGGGGTGTGTTAGTGCTAAGTAAGTTGTAAACCTCTTTATGATCCATTTAATACCCATATTATTTTTAAACCCATTTATGATTAATTTATCGAATATAACTAATCCCTATAACAATTTAGCACATCATATATGGTTAAGAAATGAGTTTATGACTCATTTTGACAAGTCCAGTTTTTATATAGGGGAAATTACAAAAAAAGTTTTAAACCATTTAATTATGCCAATTCAGTCTAAACCTTTCATGTTTTGCTAATTAGGTCCATCCAGTCATTCTTGGTTCAAAATCACTCAAGTGGACTTTTTTTTAATGAAATTGTAAAAAAAATATTTATTTTGGTTTTTCTTTTCTTCTCTTAATTATTTTTTAGGCCGACAACCCTTGTCAAGTAAAGAGAAGGGAAAAAAACCAAAAAAATATTAAAATGATTAAAATATCAATAAAAAGTCCATGCTAGTGCTAACTATGCCAAGTAGGATGGTCGGTGTCTAAGTCAATAGTTTTTGGCTAAAGTTGGCCGGATTGACTCAATTGACAATGCGTGAAATATTTAGAACTAAATTGGTCAAATTGAAAGTTTTAGGACGGAATTTGCACATGTGCAATAGATTTAGGACTTTTTTGATAATTATTCCTTTTCAAGGAGGTGGTTATTTCCTACACGAGCTCTCCTAAACTTTATTAATCGCCACTTGGGTTTCCATTTCAAAGTCATTTATCGATTTACTACCTTGATCGGGATTTATCTACATTTTTGACCGCCTGGGTCACTAACGAGGCCATGTAGGCTAGGGGTATTTCCGATTCTTGATATTTTTCTAACTTCTCACGAATTTAGGTGGTGTAATCTCCAGCATTGGTAACATTTAGTCCGGCAGGATAGGCAATGCTTGTAAAGCTCTTTTTTGTCGGGAAATTCTTCTATTCCGCAGTCCCTTGTTGCCCGTCTAAGTATAACAAACTGTTTTGAACTTCTCTAGTCCCTTTTTTGGTGAATTCCAACGCCTGAGACACTACCTATAAAACACCAATGTGATTTTAGTCAAATTGAAAGAGTTTCGGTCTTCCCTCTGGGATTGTAGTCTCTCCTAGTAGAACTGCTATGCGTCCGTAGCAAAATTCACTGAAGTTTCCACATCCCCGAGCTTGTTCTCCTTCTACATTTAGGTACTAACGTCCTTATGTTCTGTAGACTGTTCATCTTCTACTCGGTCCATCTAACCTTTTCGACACCATCTCAAGGTCCGTCCAAGCTTATTGACGTCTTCATGTCCTCTAGTTTGTTTATTTTCTATTGATCCATCCAAACCCTTTTGACGATTGCAAGTTTGCTAATTTGTTCCCCATCCACAAGGTGCTTCTATTTTGACAAATTCCTCATAACTTGTTCGCCATTTGCAAGGTCCATTCAATCGTGTAGTATCTCACGTTCAATAGTTTGTTCACCTTCTGTAGAGCAAAGGTTGTTTAACACTCTTACACGTCCTGCTGCTAAACACCATCTGCATATCAATCTTTGTTTGCAGAGGCGGTATCTTCTGCACACTCAAATGCACATGTTAGTATACATAAAATGTTTCGTCATTCTCAGAACACCACAGAGATTTTCCTTAACAACTGGACCCAGCAGAGATGAGCCAGATTTATAGGGAGCTGAAAGTAGAAATTCTTTGATACAGATTCGGAAGCTGCACACCTATTAAAGACTCTTTCCCAGGAAAAGCAAGCAATAGTACTTAGTAATTATGTCACTGGAGAAAAGATGAAGATCACTCAATTTGGCCATGGAACAAGGATGGCAGAAAATCAGTCAAATCCGCCTACTATTTTGCCACGCAGAAGAAGAAGAGGCAAATGCCTATGCCATTCTCTTCCAGTTCCACCATTGTCGATGGCAAAGTATGGCAGTTAGTGTGGACTGCAGACTGTCCCCAGAAGATGATGCAGTTTTTTGGAAGCTATGTTCCAATATAGTGGCAGTGCTGCATATTTGTTTGAAAAGAAGAGCAAGTTTCCCCTGAATGTGTCTTTTTGTCATGAAAATAAATCCACGGAGCATTTGATCCTTAACCGTGAAAAATGTAGGTGCAAATTTTGTTTTGGCTGCTTGGGGATAGAATCAACAGGGAGGAGATTTCCACCTTTCATCAGTGGCTTGTTGAATTAGTTAATGCCCAACAATTGTCAAAGCGGGAAAAGAAAGATCTGGTGAGGAAATTGGCTTTCATTTGCTGGTATCTGTGGAAAGGTAGATATGATGTAGTTTTTAGAGGGAAATTACCGAATCATAAAGCACTGATTTGCAACATCCAGCAAGCTATGGAAGAGCGTGATACTGCAATCCAGATGAATGTAAAGAGGGGGAAAAATGTCAGTTGTGATCAAATTCCTGTTAAGTAGTGAATGCCAGGAGAGGGTGTCACTATGATCAATTGTGATGGCTCATTCTTTCCAGAATCTCATGAAGCTGCGGTTGGCATAATTGCACCAGACCAGGAGGGGAACCTTGTTGGTGGGATTGGAGAGAGAGTTCAGATCTTAGTGCTGAAGAGGCAGAAGCAATAGCAGTTTGGGATGGTGTGTTGTTTGCAAAAGACTAAGGGTGGGATAAGATTTGTGCGAACATCAACTCGAAGACATTGTATGAGGATATCCTGAACCAAGGAAGCATAGTTATTGGAGGATGTGAAGATATTCAGTAGGAAGTTTCTTCTTTTGCTCTGCTTGATTTCGGCTTCACTAAATGTGAAGCTAATAGATGTGCCCATTGGGTTGCAGCTCTGTACTTCAAGGACCTTAGTCCCCCCATCTTTGGTGTTTAATTTGCTTATCTCTGACGATGGTGACAGACCACCACGAGCTGAGATATTCTAGGAAAATAAAACAAATAATCCTTAAACTTTGGCTAAATCTACAAAGTCAATCTTGAGCTTTCAATTCGTTCAATATAGTACTTAAAATATTCTAAATGTTCAATTTAATCTCTAAACTTTCAATCCGTTCAATCTAGTTTCTCAAAATTCAATAGCAAAAAATCCAAAGTTTTCATGGTTACACTATTGTCCGGATTTTGAAATACCTTTCCATTTCAATCCATTTTCTAAATCAACAAAACATATGGCTATCTTTCTACTGCTTCTTTTTTTTTTTTTTTTGGGTCTTATCGATTAGGATAGTTCTATTTAAGTATACATATTGTTGATTTAGGATATATATTGAAAAGAAATTATATTCTAAAATCTAGGGATAGTGTGACTATGAAAACCTGTGATTAGTACTGAAGGATTTATTTGACTTTGTCATGAGAATATGAGGGAATAGATTGAATAAATTGGATATTGATATAGAAATAATTCAAAGATCACATCGATCGAATTAAGAGTCCACAAAAACGATATTACACATTGGGCCAAAGTTTATGGGCTATTTATCATTGGCCTTAATTTTTTTTCCATCTCAATGACACTGATAGATGATCATTTTGGGGGAAAAAAAAAAATTGCCCCGTTCTATACGCTCCCACAAATGGGTATGGGCGAAACGAGCAATATAAGGCTGCTTTGTTACCTTGATACCACTCGTATAGGGTTCATGGGCCATTACAAGGTTTCTTGGGCCATGGTCCCAGTGTCAACCTCAAATATGTCTCGTTTGGGTAAATTAATATAAGTGATAATACTATGTTTTTTTTTTGGGTAAGGAGTGATAATACTATGTTTACTCCTCGTGCAGTTGAATTCTCACATTTTTAGTTAGCACAATCAAGTCCTTTTAATTTGATGATTTGTTGAATCATATCCTTTTGGCATGTATACTCATTATATGCTGATTTGGCTTTTTAATTAGCATTTGCTTGCTGTAGATTGTTTTGGGTTTGGTGATGCATGGGATTTGTAGGAATGGGAGGCTTAGTTTTGAAATCTATTTGATGCACCCGGTTTCGGCAGTTTTAGCGATAAGCAGAATTTTCAGCGGAAGTCGGCGAACGGAAGGCTTTGGAGCTCAAATTCGATCGGTTAAAGCGAACGGCGTTCTGATCACAACTCACGGCCTATGGCCGTGACTAACGATGAATTTCGGCGATTCGGGAACGTTTAGATGAGTTTTTCAATTTTTTTATTATTTTTAGTATTTTAATTTCGGGATTAAGTTTCCTGTTTAGTAGTGTTTTGTTATCTTTTAAGTTTCCTTTTTAGATTAGGGTTAACACCATATAAAAGGGGTGTTTAGGGATTCCAAAGGGGACTTTTTGATATTTTTCCAGTAATTAAACTGAGAGAACGGTTGTTCCTCTGTTATCAAATTCGTGTGTTCTTGTTTAGCCAATTTTGTACGTGTTTCGGCATCAATTGGTATCAGAGCACAGGTTGCTTTGAATCGATGGCTGAACAGAACCGCGGTGGTCGTGGTGGACGGCGAGGTCGTGCTGGTCGGGGGCGTGGAGTCGTTCCTGAAGCAGACGAACAGCCACGTCACGGAGACCTGCGAGACGTGGAAATTGAAGAACAGAGAAGGCGAATCCAAGATTTGGAACGACAACTTGCGCAGGCGGGATTGGGCGTTCAATCCGAAGCAGAGGAATCTGAGGCTACATCCGATGATGAAGAGGAGGACGTCAACCCTTTTGGGGTTCGAAACCAAGGGCGGAATCGAGGGATACGACCTAGAAATCGATCACCTTTTCAGAATTTTGGGATGAAGATCGAGATTCCTGAGTTTGAAGGTAAGACTCATCCTGATGAGTTTATTGATTGGCTGCACACTATAGAGAGGGTCTTCGATATCAAAGATCTAACTGAGGAACAGAAGGTGAAACTGGTAGCCATAAAATTACGGAAACACGCTTCGATTTGGTGGGAGCACGTTAAGAAACAACGTGCTAGGGAAGGAAAATCGAAGGTGAGACGCTGGGATAAGATGAAAAAGTTGCTACAGGGAAAGTTCTTACCTAATCACCGCAGGCAAGAAGCGTTTATTGAATATCACAACGTTAGGCAATGAGATTCAACGATGGAGGAGTATATCGAGGAGTTTGATCGGTTACGAATGCGTTGTGACGTGGATGAGGAAGAAGAACAAACTATTGCTCGGTACTTAGCCGGGCTACGAACGGAGATTTCTGACGTCGTCCACTTGCAACAGTATTGGACGTATGAGGATGTGTGCCGATTAGCCTTGAAGGTGGAGTTGCAATGTAAGAGGAAGGGCAATGCCTCTAAATTTCAGAATCGATGGTCTGGTAAAGACTTTCGAGGAAAGGGAGAGAGTTCTGTAATCAACTCGACACCATCGGCAGTTAGGGGTGCGAGTTCTAAACCTGCATTGAAAGGGGAGCAGAGTAGCGCGGGAACTAGCAGGGGAGGAGCTGCAGCTAAGCGTTGCTTCAAGTGTCAGGGGTTGGGACACTTTGCTGCTGATTGCCCGAACCGTCAGATTGTGACGTTTGTAGAGAATCCGGTCTATGACGAGGAGTCAGTTTATGATGAACCTGATGGGGAGCCAGAGGACGCAGATCCAGAGCCGGACGAGATTATTTATGCAGATTCTGGTGAGTCTTTAGTTGTTCGACGAGTTTTAAATATGACTGTTACAGAAGATGAGTCATGGCTTAGGCATAATATTTTTCATACTAAGTGTACTAGTGGAGGAAAACTATGTAATGTGATCATAGATGGAGGGAGTTGCGAGAACGTAGTTTCCACTACTATGGTGGAGAGGTTGGGGCTGAAAACGGAGGATCATCCTCAACCATATAAACTGTCGTGGCTCAAAAAGGGAAACGAGATGAAAGTGAGTAAAAGGTGTCTTGTGCAGTTTTCGATTGGCAAGAAATATACTGATGAGGTGTGGTGTGATGTGATTCCCATGGACGCCTGTCATATCCTGTTGGGGAGATCGTGGCAATTCGACAGGAAAACGCAGCATGATGGTTTTAGAAATACCTACACTTTTAAGAAGGATGGTAGAACTATTACCATGGGCCCTACTGATTTGAGAAAGGAAGTGAAGAATAATCTGTTATCTAGATTGGAGTTCCAGGAAGAGGCGGTGCGCGCGCCTGAGCTTTTTGCTGTTGTCGTGGTGGAGCAGAATTCTGAAGGTCCTGAAATCCCTTCACAAGCCTGGCCTTTGCTTGAGGAGTTTACTGATGTCGTACCGGAGGAGTTGCCGCCCGGGTTGCCACCCATGAGAGACATTCAGCATCATATCGACTTCATCCCTAGAGCTGTTATTCCTAATAAAGTAGCTTACAGGATGAGCCCTAGGGAGCATGAGGAGCTGCAGAGACAAGTGCAGGAGTTGTTAGAGAAAGGCGCGGTCAGGGAGAGTATGAGTCCTTGTGCAGTGCCGGCGTTATTAGTCCCTAAGAAAGATGGAACGTGGAGGATGTGCATATATAGCAGAGCTGTCAATAAAATTATAATCAAGTATCGTTTTCCTATTCCGCGATTTGACGACTTGATTGATCAGTTACATGGGGCTACTGTCTTTTCGAAGATAGACTTGAGGAGCGGGTATCATCAAATAAGAATGCGACCTGGAGATGAGTGGAAAACGGCATTCAAGACTAGAGATGGCCTGTATGAATGGATGGTGATGCCGTTTGGGTTGTCTAACGCGCCGAGCACTTTTATGAGACTGATGAACCAGGTTTTTCGTTCTTTTATTGGCAAATTTGTTGTCGTTTATTTGATGATATTCTGGTTTATAGTGCTTCGATTGAGACACACTTGCAGCATCTGCGAAAAGTGTTTGAGGCCTTGAGGGAGCAGAAGTTATATGCCAATCTCAAGAAGTGTCACTTTTTAACTGATCATGTGACCTTTTTGGGATATATAGTATCGAAGGAAGGCATTCAGGTA
>JAGVVM010007249.1:0-16347 GCA_019149425.1 Psidium friedrichsthalianum
GGTCCCCTTTCCTTCTCCCTCTCCCCTTCTCTCTTCTCCTTTTTCTCCTCTCTTTTTTCTCTTCTCTTTTCCCCCTCCCTCCTTTCCCCTCCTCTCTTCTCCCCTTCTTTCCTCCTTTTTCTCCGTTCTCCCCCCTTGTTTCTCGTTCTCCATCCCTCCTACCGCGAAGCAGCCATACTAGCGATTCCCCTCCCCACATCCCCTCCGAATCTCCCTGCTCTCCCCCCAGCGAACAGGAGAGACGGAAAATCAATCCCCCTTTTCCGTCTCTTCTCCTTGATTTATAACACATTCACTTGAAAGAAGAATTCCCAGGGATAAGTAAAATTGTGTCAGAAGATGGAATCGAGGAAAGTCACTATTAGTATTGGAGGCAAGCGCGTTTCTAGCGCTTATTATACAAGATGTATGCATGTGCTTGACATGTGCAAAATAATTTAGACCCCACAGTCGTTGGATGAGCTTCGTGCTCTCATTAATCCATGGAGATATAGGAAGACCGTTGTGCTGACTAGTGATCTGCCATGTGACTGGCCAGTCCTAACACAATATGAAATGATGACATCATAACAAAGATAATCTACGAGCGATCGACAGAAGGGTTACTTGCTACCGTAGTCATGGATATTTAGGGCGTGCCATTGATCAACGTTTCTATTTTCTGTTTTGTTCAAACATATTCCAGGAATAGGTTTGGAAACAGAAACTCGTTGGGAAGCTCAATTATTTTTCTATTCCTGAAACAAAAATTTTTTCAGAAAATACATTTTGGCCCAAAACCCAGAAACAAAAAATTTTCGTTATGGCATAACAAAGAAAAATCTATTGCATGGAACAAAATGGTTGTCATGGCAATTTAGTCCATGTCATATGCATAGCATGTCATATCACTGCATACCTTTTATTGCCCGTTACCAGGTGGCTACTTCACACAACAACATTAGGGTATCACTTACAAATCTATCAATTCCCTTTCCATCTCTATGGAATATTTAGTTCGTGAATTAAGAATTAACTCACTGAGTTTATTCACCCTTCATTGTGAAATTTTTATAGGTAATTAATATGGCTAGCCTACCTACAGTCTCTCTTATGTTAGCCCTATTCATATATCATGGGAGATCTCCTCCTTTCCTTATCAAAGGTGCCTGAACTGAGTGTGTTAGAGTCATTTTTACGATTTGGGTCAATGGTAGGGTGGATGTGGGAGAAATCCCACATCATCTAATAGCCGTCTACAGTCGTTTGGAAGACAATCTAGGACTTTTCGGCTCGCTTCCTTTCAATTATATGGCTTGAGGAGTCGAGAGAAGTCGCAATAGCTATAAATACATGACACATGTACAGCACTGATCAACCATGATTTTTGGAGTGATAAGGGTCAACTGACATATGGACTCGTGAGATATTTGGAGCACTGATGGTTATGCTGACTGGGGTTTCGATGTACCAAGTAGAGGTGTTAGGTGACTTTTTGAAACCTACCTAATGCATTCCCTGGATGTACTTGAAACTGATCTGACCTATGCTATGACTTTTCTAGTCTATCGTTAAGCTTTATTTAGACTCTAAGACACCTTGAAATAGAGTTTGGTAGAGGAAATATGGGCTTATCAAGTCGGCGCGTGAGCTATCCATGGCATACAACAATAGGTATTCGCTATGGCGAGCTTTCATTAGCGTGTATTCATCGTTCTATTATTAAATATGTGTAAATTAGTTGAGTCATGTATTTAGAGTGGCGCTTTACTCATTTTTGATCAGTTTTCATATATTTGAATAGAAATTCGAACGTATTGGTTCGAGTAACTGTGATAATTTGCTTTGGCTTTGTCTAGTGAATAATACTATTTCTTTTTTGTGTTTGTAAATTATATCTAAAAATGATAGTACTAAATATGTTATAACTTAAGAAATAGCACTTTGTTACATAAAACAAGATCAAATATTTACTATTATTTTGTCTATTTGAGATGATTTGTGATCATTTTATACTATCAATTTCGAGTTGATTGTGATATATATTCTGATTTATGAGAATGATATTGTTACGAGTTTATGATGCTCAAGATCATTTTGTACTATCGATTTCGAGTTGGTTGTGATATACATTCTGATTTATGAGAATGATATTGTTACGAGTTTAGATACTCAAGATAACTATGAATCCAACTGAAGGGTTTAGGGTATGCGCATACTAGTTTAGGATATCCTTGTAAGTCGAGCCACCGGCATTACAGGCGGAGACCTTGTTAAGAGGGAATCTGATCGTCTTTTGTCACAGGTGTTATACATGATCACGGTTAGAATCTTGAGCATGAGATTGGTTAATAGATGAACCAGTGACATGTGTTTGGATGAGATGGTCTAACCATTGACATGTATTTTGATGAGATTGATCAATTGATAGACCATTGACTGTGATTTGATGAGATAATCAATGTTAGTTAGACTATTGATATTTTATTTTGAGGTTATGAGTTTGAAACAAATAATTTTGTACGATGTATTATGTTGATGTAAAAATATAACTCATTTTGGTAGTAAAGGTTTGATATGTTTCAAGTTTGAAGTAAATGAGTTATATTTAGAGTATTAAATGTGCATAACAATTGTTCAATCCACTTAGAAAAAATGTGTTACTCATTGAGATCCTTTCTTTTTTCTTTTTTTTTGTCTTTCGGATTCAGCGAGTCGCAAGAAAGACGTGAGCGATCATTAACAAATGACATTTTTGTTAGTTGAGGGGCTTTTGGTTATGAGTTGTAAGTTGGTTGTAACTTCAATGAGCCATTTGAATTGTTGTTAGATGTGTTCATCCTTTTGGTAGATATATGTGAATATATGTTGATGCTTTAGTAGCAAACTTGGATTTTGTAACCAAATGACCTCTTCATCCATATGTGTGTGTGTACATATTTAATACAGGTTGGGTTTTGATTGTTAAGGTTGCGTCCTTTTCAAAAAGAATGGCCGTGTCACGACCCCTGTTATCGTAGTAATGGGTTGACACATATAATTATTGAAACTTAACCATACATAAAGTAAAATCTAGACTAATGAACAAGCAGTCAATCACCCAGGCTAATGCTAACTCTATCAATCGAGCTTAGTCCTTAGAGTTTTCACTTACTTAGAGTGAGATCTTCAATAAAGCAAACCTTTAATTACCATGAAATCAAATAATTATTAAAATCAACAATTCTCATTCTTTAGAAAACAACAAAGCTAACTTGGAGAAAAAAGAAAGAAAGTAAAGTCCATTAATATACTTTATAAGACACTAGAATAAAAAGGAGGGTTTTGAGCTTTGATTGTCTTAAAAAAAGATTGTAATAGAAGATTTTCAGCTTAGAGATGAAGGTAGAGTTCATGTAGCAATTGGAGAAGATAAATGAAATATTTGTTACTTGTCTTTCATATTTCTTTTTATAGGAGCCAAAAGAGATAATGAAATTTGGAGGGTTTAATGTGGAGAGAACACAAGTATGCAAAGATGAGAATAGTATTCAAAATGCCTTTGCAAAGGCTTTACACATGGAGAAAATACAAGCTAACTTTTCTCTCAATCTCTCTTACTCGATATGCTTCTATGGCCTACAATAGAAAATGACTTCCTCATGTATTTGTAGAAAAACTTTTACCTTGCTTTTTGCCTAAGATAAAGACTTTGCTTCTTACCCAAGCCAAGGAGTTGGCTTACTTCCCCGAGTCAAGGAGTTTGAAAAGTCAAAAATGAAGAAGCAAAATTCAACTTTTCTCAAAAAATCAAATTTGTTATTTCTAATACTTCTATGATGAAGAGTGATTCATGTCACATTTATTAGCTTATTTTAAATATAATTATATCATTTAACTAGAGTTAACAGTAGATGTATAGTCACTATCGTTAAACAATTATGTGATGCATGAGGTCATATGAGCTAGGTTCAATGTGTTCAATTAAGAGCATGTGGATAAATACTAGGTAAGAATTAAAATATATGTCAAGCAAGAGAGGTGAAAAATGGCTTGATTCATGAGAAAAAGATTGAGATTTTATGTTATGTTTTAGTAGATACTTTACATTGCGGTAAGTAAACAGGAAAATAGGTTTTCGTTTTGAACCAATGATAAATCATAATTTTTTTTTAAACAACTAAAATTGTTAACAAAAGATATAGAATAATAGGGACACCTGAACTCAATAAAATTTAGACATTCAAAAATTATTCGATACGCATTCAGGAGTGTACCGATCTCCATTGACAATTAGTATACTAATTTTATTTCCTCGATAACTCTAACTATCTTGATATTTTTAAATTTTATAAACGATGAAAAAAATTCGAATGTCACAAATTATAGTATCCCGTTAAAAACGAGAGAGAGTAAAAGGAAAGTTGTAGACCCAATATAGGACATTCTCATATTTGATGAATGAAACAGCCGAATCACCTCATGACAGGTTCCCAGAACTCCTCATGTTTCGTACGAAGTATTATGCAATATTTTTTTGCAAGGGATCAACAACTAAACTATCACATGTGGTTGGAGGAACATGAAAATAACTAGTCTATTCATGCGAACCCCACTGTCAACCTGATGTTGGCCGATCCCATCCGATCAATGAAAGAAGTACCCATGCGGCATTTGTAATAGTTGCATCAATAGCTTTTCTACATCCATGTCCACACATGCGTGAAAGTTTATTGGCTCGCGTGCCAAAGCATTTTAGTCTGGGTCAATTCTCGATTGTGACATTTCAACTTGTTTGATTCGGGCCAAATAAGTCTACAAAATTCATGAAATGATATGGAAACTTGGAAATGCAAAGGAAATCCAAATAACAAGAGGATGAAGAATGATTTGGGCAATTCAAATCAAGATTTTGAGTTCTATTTTCTGGCAATCTGTTTTGGACATCCAAAATTTTCTTCGTAATAGATGATATTTAAAATGTTAAGTTAGCGAGAGTTATTGAGAAAATAAGATTAGCTTAGTAATTTTGCCAACGGGACCAATATGCTCCACAATACATGTCGAATAACTTTCAACATTAAACTTTTATTGAATTAAGGTGTTCCCTTTGATTTATACATTTTGTTAATAACTTAGTTGTTTCAAAATGATTTTCTAATTTACTGATGTTTCACACGAATACTAATTTCTCTGTTTATTTACCGCAATGTAAAATATATGTCCAAAATTTACTAATATCTCAATCTTTCCAGCCAAATCCTGTCATTTGTCACCTCTCAGCTTGGACAAATATTTTAATTCTCGCTTTTATTGTCCAAATGCCTTATTGCATCCATTGAACTACCTCTTAAATCCTCATGCATGACATGTTGTTTTTAACCCTAATAACTTTATATATCTACTATTAACTCTAGTTAGTTGTCATTATTATTTTTTATTTTAAGCTAATAAATGTGATTTCAAACTACTCTTCAATATAAACTAAATGTGGAAGACAAGATATTAAATACATTTTCCCTTCCTCTTGAGTGTGTAATCCACCCCCTTCATATCTTCAAGTTCAAAAAATTTTCCATTCCGCTCTCTTTCAACCTGATCAAAGTCCAAACTC
Source organism: Psidium friedrichsthalianum (assembly GCA_019149425.1). Taxonomy (NCBI): domain Eukaryota; kingdom Viridiplantae; phylum Streptophyta; class Magnoliopsida; order Myrtales; family Myrtaceae; genus Psidium; species Psidium friedrichsthalianum. Next base: position 5,573 of record JAGVVM010007249.1, read on the forward strand.
TTGTTGGAAAAACAAATGTACACATTAACGTATCGGGGAAATACGTAACGCTGTTTGTTATAATCAGAAAAATAATAACATGGAGAAGGCGATAATAATATTTGATACCGATCAAGCTAATATACAAGCTTTACAAATAAAGATTACAAACAAATAAACTTGCTAAATTCTATAAAATCGAAAAAGAGATTAAATAAGAGGTGAGGTACAGCTAATCGAATCTCATTAAGGTGATTAGTTCCTGCCAACACTGCTAAGCAACTTCACTAACTATGCCTCCCAGGATACAACACCTTTAACCAGTTTATATCAGCACTATACGAACAGGACTCTGACGAACACTTCTTGAAATCGATACACCTGGAGGACGACTGTGAGAGAACTAGAGGAATATGCTTGGAGTTGCAAGTTTTCATTGTGTTTCTGAACTACGAAAACACGTCTATTTATAAACCAGAAAAATGTCAGTTACGCCGACATTAATCCACGTTGATTATGCTGACATAAGTATATGTCAATTACGATTTCATTAACCATGTTGATTACACATACATAAATACACGTCGATTACACTTCCATTAAATCATGTTGGTTATGCAAACATAAATTGAGCCATTAACCCAACAATTACAATAATTTCCCACATAATAGCTCAACAAAACTAAGAGTCAAGGAATTCCAAGTGTGCCTGTGGAAATACACTGCATTAAGATAGGTAGCTTTCACTTTAAACCTTCTTTAGTGAAAGCCTATCGGACGCACTTAACTAGTCGGTAAACTTAGTCTTGAACCACCAGTTGTTAGTGTAAGCCCAAACATAGACCTCACACAAAATATCTCCAAATGAAAATGGTTCTTGGTTGTGTTCATTCTTTCAGCCCTGAACTTCTCAGGATTCATGCATGCTTTAGAAATCTAGCCTTTACAGATTTTCATAGAGTCAGTTAGCTCCACGCATCTAGGTGCATTCCTACTAACGGTATCCGACCATACCTTACTATGATGTTTTAAACGTATAGGGTAACCTTAAAACGTTGTAGGAAATACTGTTGCATTATGGGAATGGAAGACAGTGCTCACTCTAGAGTTTTCGAAATTTATGTTGTCCCATTGAACCAATTCCATGGGATCTCCAATCACATAGGTTAGGTTTATACCTCGGAAGCTCTTTATTGGTCAAAGCTTTTAACCTCATTCCCTTCGATGCACAATTTACTTGCTCTCTCGACAAACCTTTTGTCAGTGGATCTGCAATATTTTCCTTTCACTTCACAAAGTCTAAAAAAATTATTCTATGCGAGAGCAATTGCCTTACGGTATTATGTCTACAACGAATGTGCCTAGACTTACCGTTATATATCACATTATGTGCCCTTGCAATAATTGCTTGATTGTCACAATGAATGCATATTACAGGCATAGGTTTTAGCTACAACGGGATATCCTCTAAAAACTATCGAAGCCACTCTACTTCTTCAGCAATTTTATCCAAAGCAATAAACTTTGATTCTATCGTGGAGTGTGCTATTAGAGTTTGTTTCTAGGATTTTCATGATACCACGGTACCTCCTAGCATGAACACATACCTGCTAATCGATTTCGATTCATCAGAATCTGAAATCCAATTGGCGTCACTATAGCCTTCCAACATAGCTAGATATTGACTGTATTGTAGAATATAGTCTTTGGTATTTTTCAAATATCCTAATACTCTCAATAAATGATTCTAATACTCGTGATCAGGATGGCTTGTATATCTACTCATTTTTTCGACTAAGTATGCAATATCCGGTCTAGTGCAATTCGTGATGTACATGAGACTACCAACTACTTGAAAGTATTTCAATTGTCTAATACTACTTCTAGTGTTTTTCCTTAAAGTTAGATGTAGCAGAAAAGGATTATTTACGTCTTCAATGTCGAATCTTTTGAACATCTCAATTACCTTTTCAATGTAATGAGATTGTGTTAAACCTAGGCTATCATAATTCATGAGATTTTGATGCTGAGTATAATATCCACAATACCTAAATCTTTCATCTCAAAGTTCTTTTTGAGAACATTCTTGGTAATTTTGATAACTCAGCGTTATCTCCAAGAATAAGTAAGTCATCGATATATAGACGAATAAGTACACATCTAATGGACGTAGATTTGATATATACACATTTGTCACATTCATTGATTCTATACCCATTTTAGATATCACGTGGTAAAACTTTCCTTGCCATTATTTAGGAGCTTGTTTAAGTCCATACAATGATTTTACAAGCCTACAAGCTTTGTCTTCTTGTCCTTTGACCTTAAATCCTTCATGTTGTTCCATATAAATCTCCTCATTGAGATCACCATTCAAGAATGCAATTTTCACATCTATCTAATGTACCTGCAAATTATATAACGAAGTTATAACAATCAACATCCTAACCGATGTTATTCTTGTTACTGGTGAATAAGTATCAAAATAGTCTAGATCATCTTTTTTATCTAAAGCCTTTGGCAACAAGTCGTGCTTCGTACTTATCAATGGAACCATCAGTTTTATGCTTCTTCATGAATATCCATTTGCATCTAATTTGTTTACTTTCAGATGGAAAATCAACCAATTCTCAAGTATGGTTACTTATGATAGAATCAATTTCATTGTCAATAGCTTCTTTCTAGAAAGGAGCATCTAGAGATGACATCACCTCTTTGAATGTTTAAGGCTCACCTTTTAACATATATGTCAGAAAGTCAGATCCAAAATATTTTGCAAGCTGCAACCTCTTGCTTCTTCGAAGCTCAACATCCTCAGCCTCAACTTCATCATTTTCAGATTTTGAATTTCTGAATCTCTTTTGAGAATGTTCACTATAATTTCTTTTCGCAGAATATATATTCTCAAAGAATTCAGCATCCATTGATTCTAGGATAGTATTGGCATGGATTTTCACATTTTCATATTTGTGAACCAAAAATATGTATGTGCTACTATTTTGAGCATAACCAATGAATATACAATCCATCGTTTTAGGTCCTAACCGAGTTGGTTTAGGAGGAGGAATTGCCACCTTGGCTAGGCACCCCCACACTTTCAAAAAATTATAAGATGATAGCCTTCCATTCCATAGCTCATATGGAATCTTACCCATCTTCTTGTGGAGTATTTTATTAAAAATATAGTTTACAGTTAGAACTACCTCCCTCCACAAATTTTGAGGTAAACTAAAACTTAAAAGCATGGCGTTACCCATTTCCTTTAGAGTTCTATTCTTCCGTTCAGCAATTCCATTTGTTGCGGAGTATAAGGTGCAGTTTATTTGGAACACAACTCTTTAAATTGAAGAATTATATTCTCCTCCTCTGTGTGACCTAAGTACTTTGATTCGTCTATCAAGTTAGTTCTCGACCTCATTTTTATACTTGATAAACATGCTCATAAGCCTCATCTTTGTTAATTAATAGATAAACATAGCAAAATCGAGTATAATCACCACAAAAGTGACAAAGTACTTTTTTCCACCTCTACTTTCTACAAACTTTAAATCACATAGATCATTATGGATTAGTTGTAGAGGTTCACTCGTTCTTTTAATAGAATTGAAAGATTTCTTAGCAAACTTTGCTTCAGCACAAGTCTCACACTTGTAATGAGGCATCCAACTCAAACTTTGAAATTAGCCCCAAGTTTTCTATCTTCTTTATTGTACCATAGTTTACATGTCCTAATCTATCATACAATAGATAAGGAGATACAACATGTAAACTGAAAACTTCTCTTTATTAATCATCTTTGGGTACAAGAATTTCAAATTTACATCAATAACAACCATATTAGCTTTGAACAGGTCATTACTCAAGTACCATTTCCCCACATACATTTCCTCTTTAGAAAATACAAACTTGTCGGATTCAAATACAATTTTGAAACCCTTCTTGACAAGTATGAGGTCAGAAATGAGATTCTTCTGGAACTCCGGTACATGCAGAACATTTAGTAGACAATTTCCTTGCCATATGTGAACTTCAGGATCACCTTTCATATTCCAATATATTGGAATATGAAAGGTGATCCTGAAGTTCACATATGGCAAGGAAATTGTCCTACTAAATGTTCTGCATGTACCGGAGTTCCAGAAGAATCTCATTTCTGACCTCATACTTGTCAAGAAGGGTTTCAAAATTGTATTTGAATCCGACAAGTTTGTATTTTCTAAAGAGGAAATGTATGTGGGGAAATGGTACTTGAGTAATGACCTGTTCAAAGCTAATATGGTTGTTATTGATGTAAATTTGAAATTCTTGTACCCAAAGATGATTAATAAAGAGAAGTTTTCAGTTTACATTGTTGTATCTCCTTATCTATTGTATGATAGATTAGGACATGTAAACTATGGTACAATAAGAAGATAGAAAACTTGGGGCTAATTTCAAAGTTTGAGTTGGATGCCTCATTACAAGTGTGAGACTTGTGGCTGAAGCAAAGTTTGCTAAGAAATCTTTCATTCTATTAAAAGAACGAGTGAACCTCTACAACTAATCCATAATGATCTATGTGATTTAAAGTTTGTAGAAAGTAGAGGTGGAAAAAAGTACTTTGTCACTTTGTGGGTGATTATACTCGATTTTGCTATGTTTATCTATTAATTAACAAAGATGAGGCTATGAGCATGTTTATCAAGTATAAAAATGAGTCGAGAACTAACTTGATAGACGAATCAAAGTACTTAGGTCACACAGAGGAGGAGAATATAATTCTTCAAATTTAAAGAGTTGTGTTCCAAATAACTGCACCTTATACTCCGCAACAAAATGGAATTGCTGAACGGAAGAATAGAACTCTAAAGGAAATGGGTAACGCCATGCTTTTAAGTTTTAGTTTACCTCAAATTTGTGGAGGGAGGTAGTTCTAACTGTAAACTATATTTTTAATAAAATACTCCACAAGAAGATGGGTAAGATTCCATATGAGCTATGGAATGGAAGGCTATCATCTTATAATTTTTGAAAGTGTGGGGGTGCCTAGCCAAGGTGGCAATTCCTCCTCCTAAACCAACTCGGTTAGGACCTAAAACGATGGATTGTATATTCATTGGTTATGCTCAAAATAGTAGCACATACATATTTTTGGTTCACAAATATGAAAATGTGAAAATCCATGCCAATACTATCCTAGAATCAATGGATGCTGAATTCTTTGAGAATATATATCTGCGAAAGAAATTATAGTGAACATTCTCAAAAGAGATTCAGAAATTCAAAATCTGAAAATGATGAGTTGAGGCTGAGGATGTTGAGCTTCGAAGAAGCAAGAGGTTGCAGCTTGCAAAATATTTTGGATCTGACTTTCTGACATATATGTTAAAAGGTGAGCCTTAAACATTCAAAGAGGTGATGTCATCTCTAGATGCTCCTTTCTAGAAAGAAGCTATTGACAATGAAATTGATTCTATCATAAGTAACCATACTTGAGAATTGGTTGATTTTCCATCTGAAAGTAAACAAATTGATGCAAATGGATATTCATGAAGAAGCATAAAACTGATGGTTCCATTGATAAGTACGAAGCACGACTTGTTGCCAAAGGCTTTAGATAAAAGATGATCTAGACTATTTTGATACTTATTCACCAGTAACAAGAATAACATCGGTTAGGATGTTGATTGTTATAACTTCGTTATATAATTTGCAGGTACATTAGATAGATGTGAAAATTGCATTCTTGAATGGTGATCTCAATGAGGAGATTTATATGGAACAACATGAAGGATTTAAGGTCAAAGGACAAGAGACAAAGCTTGTAGGCTTGTAAAATCATTGTATGGACTTAAACAAGCTCCTAAATAATGGCAAGGAAAGTTTTACCACGTGATATCTAAAATGGGTATAGAATCAATGAATGTGACAAATGTGTATATATCAAATCCACGTCCATTAGATGTGTACTTATTCGTCTATATATCGATGACTTACTTATTCTTGGAGATAACGCTGATGTTATCAAATTACCAAGAATGTTCTCAAAAAGAACTTTGAGATGAAAGATTTAGGTATTGTGGATATTATACTCAGCATCAAAATTCTCATGAATTATGATAGCCTAGGTTTAACACATCTCATTACATTGAAAAGGTAATTGAGATGTTCAAAAGATTCGACATTGAAGACGTAAATAATCCTTTTCTGCTACATCTAACTTTAAGGAAAAACACTAGAAGTAGTATTAGACAATTGAAATACTTTCAAGTAGTTGGTAGTCTCATGTACATCACGAATTGCACTAGACCGGATATTGCATACTTAGTCGAAAAATTGAGTAGATATACAAGCCATCCTGATCACGAGTATTAGAATCATTTATTGAGAGTATTAGGATATTTGAAAAATACCAAAGACTATATTCTACAATACAGTCAATATCTAGCTATGTTGGAAGGCTATAGTGACGCCAATTGGATTTCAGATTCTGATGAATCGAAATCGATTAGCAGGTATGTGTTCATGCTAGGAGGTACCGTGGTATCATGAAAATCCTAGAAACAAACTCTAATAGCACACTCCACGATAGAATCAAAGTTTATTGCTTTGGATAAAATTGCTGAAGAAGTAGAGTGGCTTCGATAGTTTTTAGAGGATATCCCGTTGTAGCTAAACCTATGCCTGTAATATGCATTCATTGTGACAATCAAGCAATTATTGCAAGGGCACATAATGTGATATATAACGGTAAGTCTAGGCACATTCGTTGTAGACATAATACCGTAAGGCAATTGCTCTCGCATAGATAATTTTTTTTAGACTTTGTGAAGTGAAAGGAAAATATTGCAGATCCACTGACAAAAGGTTTGTCGAGAGAGCAAGTAAATTGTGCATCGAAGGGAATGAGGTTAAAAGCTTTGACCCAATAAAGAGCTTCCGAGGTATAAACCTAACCTATGTGATTGGAGATCCCATGGAATTGGTTCAATGGGACAACATAAATTTCGAAAACTCTAGAGTGAGCACTGTCTTCCATTCCCATAATGCAACAGTATTTCCTACAACGTTTTAAGGTTACCCTATACGTTTAAAACATCATAGTAAGGTATGGTCGGATACCGTTAGTAGGAATGCACCTAGATGCGTGGAGCTAACTGACTCTATGAAATCTGTAAAGGCTAGATTTTCTAAAGCATGCATGAATCCTGAGAAGTTCAGGGCTGAAAGAATGAACACAACCAAGACCAATTTTCATTTGGAGATATTTTGTGTGAGGTCTATTGTTTGGGCTTACACTAACAACTGGTGTTCAAGACTAAGTTTACCGACTAGTTAAGTGCGTCCGATAGGCTTTCACTAAAGAAGGTTTAAAGTGAAAGCTACCTATCTTAATGCAGTGTATTTCCACAGGCACACTTGGAATCCTTGACTCTTAGTTTTGTTGAGCTATTATGTGGGAAATTATTGTAATTGTTGGGTTAATGGCTCAATTTATGTTTGCATAACCAACATGATTTAATGGAAGTGTAATCGACGTGTATTTATGTATGTGTAATCACATGGTTAATGAAATCGTAATTGACATATACTTATGTCAGCATAATCAACGTGGATTAATGTCGGCGTAACTGACATTTTTCTGGTTTATAAATAGACGTGTTTTCGTAGTTCAGAAACACATGAAAACTTGCAACTCCAAGCATATCCTCTAGTTCTCTCACAGTCGTCCTCCAGGTGTATCGATTTCAAGAAGTGTTCGTCAGAGTCCTGTTCGTATAGTGCTGATATAAACTGGTTAAAGTGTTGTATCCTGGGAGGCATAGTTAGTGAAGTTGCTTAGCAGTGTTGGCAGGAACTAATCACCTTAATGAGATTCGATTAGCTGTACCTCACCTCTTATTTAATCTCTTTTTCGATTTTATAGAATTTAGCAAGTTTATTTGTTTGTAATCTTTATTTGTAAAGCTTGTATATTAGCTTGATCGGTATCAAATATTATTATCGCCTTCTCCATGTTATTATTTTTCTGATTATAACAAACAGCGTTACGTATTTCCCCGATACGTTAATGTGTACATTTGTTTTTCCAACAAGAGTTTGGACTTTGATCAGGTTGAAAGAGAGCGGAATGGAAAATTTTTTGAACTTGAAGATATGAAGGGGGTGGATTACACACTCAAGAGGAAGGGAAATGTATTTAATATCTTGTCTTCCACATTTAGTTTATATTGAAGAGTAGTTTGAAATCACATTTATTAGCTTAAATAAAAAAATAATAATGACAACTAACTAGAGTTAATAGTAGATATATAAAGTTATTAGGGTTAAAAACAACATGTCATGCATGAGGATTTAAGAGGTAGGTTCAATGGATGCAATTAAGGGCATTTGGACAATAATAAGCGAGATTAAAATATTTGTCCAAGCTGAGAGGTGACAAATGACAGGATTTGGCTGGAAAGATTGAGATATTAGTAAATTTTGGACATATATTTTACATTGCGGTAAATAAACAGAGAAATTAGTATTCGTGTGAAACATCAGTAAATTAGAAAATCATTTTGAAACAACTAAAGTTATTAACAAAATGTATAAATCAAAGGGAACACCTTAATTCAATAAAAGTTTAATGTTTGAAAGTTATTCGACATGTATTGTGGAGCATATTGGTCCCCGTTGGCAAAATTACTAAGCTAATCTTATTTTCTCAATAACTCTCGCTAACTTAACATTTTAAATATCATCTATTACGAAGAAAATTTTGGATGTCCAAACAGATTGCCAGAAAATAGAACTCAAAATCTTGATTTGAATTGCCAAATCATTCTTCATCCTCTTGTTATTTGGATTTCCTTTGCATTTCCAAGTTTCCATATTCATTTCATGAATTTTGTAGACTTATTTGGCCCGAATCAAACAAGTTGAAATGTCACAATCGAGAATTGACCAGACTAAAATGCTTTGGCACGCGAGCCAATAAACTTTCACGCATGTGTGGACATGGATGTAGAAAAGCTATTTGATGCAACTATTACAAATGCCGCATGGGTACTTCTTTCATTGATCGGATGGGATCGGCCAACATCAGGTTGACAGTGGGGTTCGCATGAATAGACTAGTTATTTTCATGTTTCCTCCAACCACATGTGATAGTTTAGTTGTTGATCCCTTGCAAAAAATATTGCATAATACTTCGTACGAAACATGAGGAGTTCTGGAACCTGTCATGAGGTGATTCGGCTGTTTCATTCATCAAATATGAGAATGTCCTATATTGGGTCTACAACTTTCCTTTTACTCTCTCTCGTTTTTTAACGGGATACTATAATTTGTGACATTCGAATTTTTTTCATCGTTTATAAAATTTAAAATATCAAGATAGTTAGAGTTATCGAGGAAATAAAATTAGTATACTAATTGTCAATGGAGATCGGTACACTCCTGAATGCGTATCGAATAATTTTTTGAATGTCTAAATTTTATTGAGTTCAGGTGTCCCTATTATTCTATATCTTTTGTTAACAATTTTAGTTGTTTAAAAAAAATTATGATTTATCATTGTTCAAAACGAAACCTATTTTCCTGTTTACTTACCGCAATGTAAAGTATCTACTAAAACATAACATAAAATCTCAATCTTTTTCTCATGAATCAAGCCATTTTTCACCTCTCTTGCTTGACATATATTTTAATTCTTACCTAGTATTTATCCACATGCTCTTAATTGAACACATTGAACCTAGCTCATATGACCTCATGCATCACATAATTGTTTAACGATAGTGACTATACATCTACTGTTAACTCTAGTTAAATGATATAATTATATTTAAAATAAGCTAATAAATGTGACATGAATCACTCTTCATCATAGAAGTATTAGAAATAACAAATTTGATTTTTTGAGAAAAGTTGAATTTTGCTTCTTCATTTTGACTTTTCAAACTCCTTGACTCGGGGAAGTAAGCCAACTCCTTGGCTTGGGTAAGAAGCAAAGTCTTTATCTTAGCAAAAAGCAAGGTAAAAGTTTTTCTACAAATACATGAGGAAGTCATTTTCTATTGTAGGCCATAGAAGCATATCGAGTAAGAGAGATTGAGAGAAAAGTTAGCTTGTATTTTCTCCATGTGTAAAGCCTTTGCAAAGGCATTTTGAATACTATTCTCATCTTTGCATACTTGTGTTCTCTCCACATTAAACCCTCCAAATTTCATTATCTCTTTTGGCTCCTATAAAAAGAAATATGAAAGACAAGTAACAAATATTTCATTTATCTTCTCCAATTGCTACATGAACTCTACCTTCATCTCTAAGCTGAAAATCTTCTATTACAATCTTTTTTTAAGACAATCAAAGCTCAAAACCCTCCTTTTTATTCTAGTGTCTTATAAAGTATATTAATGGACTTTACTTTCTTTCTTTTTTCTCCAAGTTAGCTTTGTTGTTTTCTAAAGAATGAGAATTGTTGATTTTAATAATTATTTTGATTTCATGGTAATTAAAGGTTTGCTTTATTGAAGATCTCACTCTAAGTAAGTGAAAACTCTAAGGACTAAGCTCGATTGATAGAGTTAGCATTAGCCTGGGTGATTGACTGCTTGTTCATTAGTCTAGATTTTACTTTATGTATGGTTAAGTTTCAATAATTATATGTGTCACAACCCATTACTACGATAACAGGGGTCGTGACACGGCCATTCTTTTTGAAAAGGACGCAACCTTAACAATCAAAACCCAACCTGTATTAAATATGTACACACACACATATGGATGAAGAGGTCATTTGGTTACAAAATCCAAGTTTGCTAAAAAGG
>JAGVVM010007250.1:0-15465 GCA_019149425.1 Psidium friedrichsthalianum
CTGGGGCTTTTCTCTGTGGAATCATAAGAGCTTTGTGAAAAGAAGAATCGCTACCTTTGACGTGTGCTCACAACAAGAAGTCCTTCTTGAGGGTACTGTCTAGGAGGCGATGAGGGCTGTCGACTCCTTTGAATCCCACTGTAAAAAAGAATACAGAAATCCACCACTTGCATCTGATTACTCGACGACAGACTCCTCCTTTCTGCTTCTTTTAGAGGCACAAGCAATAGTTCCATCCTTCTGACCATTTCGAAAAGCACTATGGTGAAACAACGTCTATCTTGAGGGGTCTGGGAATGTAACCGATTTGTGGGAGTGGCGGTATGTTCAGGTTCTTTTCACATCCGTGGATTTCTGCGGGAAGAGATATATTTCCTTAACTAAACTTCTTAAAACAGTTTTTTGTCGACTCAAAATTTCCTTAGTGTGTTGGGGATAGTTTCCGAAGATTAAACAATGATGATCATACAGTGCCCTCAGAGAAGGTTCATAATTCATTCATGGGAACATGCTCTAAGACTCTGCTCAGAGCCTTGGCTAAGAGGCTAGTTCCCCCCCTTGTGAATCTTAATTTTTTTCTTTCCCCATTGATTTCTTCTTAATTTGAAACGAGGACGGTCAGGCATCCCAAAATGCCAACAACCCACTCCGAAAGGTTTGACTTCACCAAGAGATTTTTCCTACATTGCATTTACTTTCATTGAAGCTACTCTCGTGCATGCATTTCATTTCGTGGCATTAACGTGCCACTGATGCCACACAATTATCCTATTTTATATAATTTATGAGGTCATCCATCTCATAGCACTAGTCGAAGTGATTGGAACTGTTAGTCGAAACTCGATATTCCGCTACTTGTCTACCGCTTTCGAGACTCTAGGCTCCATTTTCTTCTCTTGACAAGCTATATTTGGCAATGTGGGGGTCATCTCATCCAATATGTGCTCATTGTGTACGCATTGATGTTTGCTTAGGATCATCTTGCAATGGTTCCAACTATTTTCCAGATATTGTTCAGCCATTAGCATGTGGCCATTTCTCGAAGTTCTGATTGATTTTTTTTAATCTCTCTTGCAATCATATTGTATTTGTGTATCATATGGTTGCAGTATCTGTAATAGATACTTGTAATTTTAGAAGAGAATGTCTCCATATACATGTTCTTTATTTGGTGAACCATAGTTCTTGCTTTGTTATGTATACAAAAATTAAAATTTAAAGAAATTACCAAACAGTCCTACAACCTATTACAACTGTGGCAATACATCCTAAATCTTTATTTTTAGCTAATTCAATTCTAAAAATTTTATATTTTTGCCAATTCAGTATATTTCGCTAGCCACGGCTGGTGTGGCATTGTTGTGCTGATGTGTCATCATATACATGTTCTTAATTTAGTGAACCATAGTTATTGCTTTATTATGTATGCGGAATAATTAAAACTAATTGATTCTTTGGTTAATACCACGAAAAACCTCAAACCGGTATACTCGTGACAAATTACCCAAAATTAATTTTTTGATCACGGAAAACCCCAAACTGGTATACCTGTGACAAATTTACCCCAAACTATTTTTTTGACCTCAAAAAACCCCAAATTGGTACACTTGTGACAATTTACCCCAACTATATATATTTTTATAATTTACCCTCCGGTAATTTTTGTTAAATTTAATATCGAATTGCTTAGTTAGATTGGCATGTGCACTTCACGGGTATGCCAGTTTGGAATTTTTATCCTCTATTTATCACGGTTTTATCAATGTAGGATTTTTCATGATACTGATCCAATTTAACAAAGGGTAAATTTATCATAGATATGATAGTTTGCGGTTTTTTGTGGGTAAAAAAATTAATTTGGGGTAAATTTGTCACAAATATACCAGTTTAGGATTTTTTTATGATAAAAAATATAGTTTGGGGGTAAATTTGTCACATGCACCGATTTGGGATTTTTCATAATAAAAAAATAGTTTGGATAAATTTGTCACAAATGTACCAGTTGGGGTTTTTTCGTGGTCAAAAAATAGTTTGGGGCAAATGGTCACGGGTGTACCAATTTAGGGTTTTTCCGTGGTATTAACTTTGATTCTTTTCTTGGCCTAGTTGTTTTTATTCTAATTTCTTTTGGGACGTGTCTATGAGTTTTCCAAATCAGTCCCATGACTCTTGAGTCATACTTAAGAGTAAGAGCTCTACAAAATGGATCAATTAGGTGACCACAAGTTCAACCTTCTGCCAAAAAAATAAATAACAAATTTAAGTTCATCCTAAAAAACCCAACTCATTTGGACATCAAATGAAAGGTCGGATATATCAATCAATCATAATAGACAAATGTACAGCTCGGCTTCACAGAGGATTGGTCTAAATATGGCCTCATTTTTAGATCATGTCCGGTTTCAAAAAATGAAAAGAAAGTCATAACGTCACAAATCTTTTTTTTTTTTTTTGGGTAAGTACATCACAAAATCGTTTAGTGTTGGGTGGACAGACAAAGAGATTTTTCGTTAACACATCTTTGAAACCAAAAGATTCCTAAAAGATAGTCATGATAGAGTCTTCGGCTCTTTGTTCTAATTTCGCTACATGAGGTAGCAAATGTCCGAGGCACAAGTTGAACCAAAATGCCTTACTAAGGGCTGCGTATGGTAAACCATTCTCATTCTCCTGATTCTGTTCCCTGGAACAGTTAAAGAAGAGAATCATGTTTGGTAACCCAAATAATTCTGATTCTAATTCTGTTCCCAGAATCAGTTTTAGAGTAAAATCCAGAACCAAAAAAGTTGGTTCTGAAAAAAGAATCAGTTTTGACAATCACAAAACATAATGAAATCTCACATCTTTCACTTTTTTCCTTTCAATTTTTTCGTCACTTTTCTCTCAACCTAATAAACATAAATAAAAAATTTTGAAAAAAATTGAATTTTTTTAAAAAATCACAAAAAATTTAGAAATTTTCCTAAAATAGAAAAAGCTTAGATTTATGCTAGTTTGACCTCATTTTCATAAATTGAGGCCTAAAAATTAGAAAGAAAAATAATTTTTCAAAATATAAATTTTTGTGCAGTTATCAAACGCGTTTCTGGTTCTCCAAAACTCATCCATGAACAGGAATCAAAAAAATCATTTAATCAGAATCAGTTTTTGGATCAGAATCGTTACCATACGCAGCCTAAGTGACTCGAACTTGTAATACCGTGAAAGATAGCGGGGAGAGGTAGATAAATAAATTTTGGGGAGAGTGATAATATACAAGATGATAGAGTCTCCAACTCTTTGGCTTTGAATTTGTTACTTTGTAGGCTTGGAACCCGAATGCCTGAGATGGATGGGCTCATTGCCACAGCTCACCGACAAGTCAGAAGTGACAAAAGCGGACTACTTTTTTTTTCCATAAAAAAATACTACTTTGAAGTGGGTCTGAATGGTTGTTTTATTCCGTAATGGATGAGTTCTGAATATGGAAATCAATGGACTCAGTTTCTAAAATAGAGAACGCCGTGAAAACCGTGGTACATAGAAAGAGGGGAAGGAAAGACAAAAGCAGGAGCAACTCCTTCACGAATTACCTCATTGTTGGCGGATTATGTACAAGAAAGAAAAGGCCTCTTTATTTGGTGTAAAATTTGCGGGCTCATCCGTTTGGTGACTTTGACACTAAACGTTCCCGAAATAGAAATTATTGTGTTGGGCGAGTTCAATACTAGATGCTTGTTAGCATTTCTGCCTTCCTTCTACTTTTAGGGTCTATACAAAGGACAATATCTTGATAGTTGTGTAGTGCTGTGATGCGGTGCTTTTTATGGCTGTGAATTCGTGGTGGCGGTAATGCACGCGCTACAGTACTTCTAAGGTGCACGAAGTGCTAGAGCATCGCGAGCCATGCAATATGTTGCTAGTGTAAAGCAGAAGGCAATGCTAAAGAGTAGCCACTTCAGTGCAAAAGTAACTCAATTACATTGTGTTATGAAACAGATTAGCATGGCCAAACTCTGATTTGGGTGGCCATTATTTGGGTTGTATTTTGGGCTTTGCTGGGCCGGTTTCTTAGGTTGCAATGCATCATGGCCAGTTTTTGGCCTTGCTTGGCAACTACTAGGCCCATATCCTTTGGCCTTGGCTCATGTCTGTACAGCTTTCGATTCTGGTCGACTAATTTTGGAATATGAATTAATTCCTGCAACTGCCTAGAAGGAGCTGACTCATGAAGGGAGCTCATTGTATGCAACATGTATTCTTTACCAATAAGATCATGATAACATATCACCTCATTGATTTTTTTCACTAAGCAAATTTTTAAGATAATATTTGCATGTATGACAGACTAAGGTCAGTTTAGAATAAAAATTAACTATTCTTAGGTTAATTCGAATGGATCTGATATCGTTTTTAATTTCAACATATAGTATTTTCTACCTACTCAAACTGAAATTCACATGTACAGTGAGTGTTAATAGTGCCAAGTCTTCAGCTCATGTGAAGTATTAAGTGCACCAAAAACACTTGTCTACGACTCGGTCCGAACCGGTCCAAATGCTTGAGCCACAAAATTCGATCGGACTGGTGCGACTAGACTACGCTTCTTTTATGTCGCTTCCCTCCCATTTTCTTTTGGTCCTCATTACTCGCTTTACTACCTCGACCTCTTGCAATAGCCAATCGTCATTTCGTCTGAGAATTGCCGCAATGCCCGAATGGCCAAGTGTCCCTCTTCTACTTCCAACTCAAAGTCTGATGGAAATTAGGTGAACTCAGGCTCTAAGCCGGAGCCTTCGACTCTCCCCAGCTCGATGAAGACAACCGTATCGACTTACGAGAAGTAGAGGCTGTCAAGAATCACAGAGAACAACAAGAGAACGGAGGCCTTAGGCCTTTGAAATTTGGCGAGTTCTGTGATGGTTTCGAGTCAGAAGGGGAAAAAGGGAGTTGGAAAGGGCAAAAGGAAGGTGGGCAAGGATGACGACGACAACAGGGATGATAATTTCGTGCCTACGTTGGACAATGGTGGTGATGATGATGATCTTAGCGTCGACAATGAGAAGGATGATCAGGATTTTGAAGTATCTGGGTCTGGTGAAAGAAAGGTTGTTGTTGTAGTCATTTTTTTTTTTTTTTGTCTTGGGTAAATTTTGATTTGTTTATGTTATTTTTGCATGATTTGAATTCCTAGTCTAGTTGGGTTTCAGGCGCATTTGGAAATGGAAATGTGGGTTTAAGACAATGGAGTGGAGAAACAAATGATCATTGGCTTTCTCATTTCTTGGATTTTTTGCAATGAGAATGACACTGCTTGTACCTCTTAAAAGAATTAGAACAATGGGGCCATTCAAGGGAATGAAGTGATTCGTGCTCGGGTGGCATTAATTTTGTCGGCTTGGCGGCTCTAGATTTAATTCATTCCAGTCCGAACTGATGCGTATTCACTCCATATTGCGGTCACTTGGAAGTGTTGCCTATCTACTTCCTTCACAACACTGTCTTTTTTCCTGGTGTAATTTTTAATTGATGCAGTTGCCAAGTGCATTCCGGAGCACTTTCTCCCTGAGTTTTCACAGTTCTTTAGACTTCTCCACGAAGTGTTTTGCTCTTAAAAATTATGGTACTGGCTGCATTGAGTGCCTTCTTAATTCGAATGAATTTCTTTATGCTTTCATGACTTCGATTGTGACATTCTTGAAACTTCACAGGTGTTTCTAAGAGAGAGTTGGCGTAATTAAACAGAGGACTGTTATGAGAAGATCAAAGTTGGATCCTAAGTAACCATGAGATTTTTGGCTTGAAATGGCATTGAAATCTAGTTATGCTATTTCACTCCCCAACATCTATAGATTACCCAACTTAAGCAAAATTTTGTGCAGTTGGTTAGAAAATGTGTGAACTTGCTAGTAGATTAACATGCTATCCTTCCCTTAGTTTTTCCTGTCCTTGATAATTTCAATTAAATTGTGTAGTTTGGATGTTTCTCGGCATTTCAAACCTATCACAATAAACTCCAAAATCACTGTATAACTATTTATTGGCTACTTATTTTGAATTTCATCTATTGCTAATAACTCCAGACTGCTTTAGTGAAGGTCATTAATTTGGTGATACTCTAGTCGCATGTATTTGAAGAGTTGCAGCTAGCCTTTTTTCTCCTTTCATTTTTCTCTACATTGCATTACTCCTGTTAAGTACGACCTTTGTTATCAGTTCGTCAACTCCCTTGCATGTTTTACGCCTTTCCGAGTCTAGCAAGTGCAAAAAATATTTTTCTCAATTTCCTTTTTTATGCTTTTCCCTTGACTCTGTCTTTGAGTTATGAATGGTTGTTATATAAAAAAAAAGGAATAGTAGCCTCGTGCCGATTGCTAGGGCTTAGTTCGATTCCATCTTATGTCAAACACTGATTAGCAAGTGGTATACCACCTCCTTCTCTCAACTTGGTTTTTTAGGTGTGTTCAATGAAAAAGGTTCTTGGTATTTTCGACCCATTCATCGATACTTTTTAAATGGTTTCAATCAGTTCACTTCTCCAAACATCCATTTAGAGTCTTGGAAGATAGTTTGCCACAGGGCACATGGATATATAATGTCATGTCAGCCGCTATAAGCTGCCACATTAACATTCCTTTCTTTTCAATGGATAGTGGTTGAAGTGACTTGCTTGAACCCCTTTCATAAGTATAATACCTGATAGAAACATTTAAAATTCAACTAATTGGTTAAATATTGATACCACAGTTGAGTAAATGACTTAATTTTCAGTTAAATTGACTTATGGCTTTCATTTAAGTTTAGCTTTTCTGGTGCTTTTTCTGTCCTCTTGGAGTGCATGTTTTGGTGGAAGACAGTTTTTCTTTCTGTATCTCCTCTTATTGCTTTTCAAGTAATTAGATTTCCATTTAAGTCAGGACTTAGAGAACAATCGAAATCTTATAGATCTGAGGTGCAAGTCGGAACTTTTTAGTAAGCTGTGCATATATCAGCCCTGGACTTGTTATTATAATAATCGCAATGGAATATTGAACACGAGCAACTTCTTCATGTCCTTGGTTGTTCTATATTAGGTAAGATCGGGGTGGTGCTGTATGGAAGACGCGTAGATTCATAAGTTCTGAACTTACAGCATTTGTTTATGATACTTAGTGCCAACTGCAACATGCTTTTTCCTCATTTTTAGCCCTAATCCATTCTTAGTATTTGGATAAGATTTCAGATATGTCACATATTTCAGAGGTAGTGACATCGATATGAAATAAACAATGAGTTAAGTAAAGGAGCTAAACCTGAATGGGCATTTCCTGTGGGTGGAAGAAGTTTAAAGATTGATTTGAGCACAATTGACGAGCTGAATTCAGCGAATTATTCTGATCATGTATTATTTTGATATGTCTTCTTATAACCGAGCTTCTTGTCCTTCCTGGCTAATGCACGTGTCAATGCTTTTGTGAATCTTCCACCTGGCTTTGAAATGTTTTGTTTCACCTTTTGTGACTATCTCCTTCTCCAGGGAAAGAGAGAAGTGTCAAAACCGAAGAAGAAACCTCAGACCAAAAAGTTACCGAATAAGTTGGATTATGTTGATGATGACACCGAATTGGCCAAGGTAAATTTGGTGTTTTCATTATTGTAATATTTTCATTCTATGGTGAAGCTTGGATTAGGAATCTATTACACGTGTAGTAACTGCAAGATCAATACTAACAAAGTCAGTGGCAAAATGCAGGCCATTGTGCTGTCTCTGAATGATTCTGCCAGAGTTTCAGGAACAGTGAGTTCAGGGCCTTCGAAAAATGAGGCTGGTGTAGATCCTAACGGCAAAGTAGAAAAAGACTCGGGAAAATCCTAGAATGCTGAAGAGGAAAAAAACTCTCAGTAACTCATTCTAATAATTGTTTTAAGAGAATCTTGTTTTCCTTTTTCTTTCCTAACGGACTGTTTTTGTTTGTTTGTTTCTTTCTTTGCCTGTAAATAATTATCGATATCCAGTTTACCAGCCGGGTGAAGATGACTGAGGACGAGCTGATTATGCACTTTTTTCAGCTTGATGGTAATTGATGGTTAATGGAGTTTCCATGCGTACGATTGTCAGATGATGGACATATTATTTTTTCTTTTTCACATTCTTTCCTTTAATTTTTGGCATTCATGGCTGTCGCAACCACACTGGTGGTTAGCACGGCAGGTTTACTTGTCCTTGTGCATCATTTGTCCAAATAGTAGGGAGGTTCAGAGAACCTAATTAACTGTTAGGCTGAAGCATTCGCATCTACAGAAGGCTAATTTGGAGGAAGATATGTATACTCAGCAAATCTTCCATCCCTTTCTTGAGTCATGGTTATGAAAAAGAATGCTGAGCATTTGAAAATGCGGCAAATTTTGGTTTACTAGTATATAGTTGCAAGACATGTTGCTTCTTGATTGCTATAGTATCAGAAACTGCCAAAAGAAGTCTCAGAATGTCAATTTTACTGAACAGTTTTTCTACTTTCCTCTGGATACTGACAATGAGTTTCTTAATTGGGTGTCGGGCGGTAATTCTTTTTCTTTCCGTGGCTTGTAATCTTATTGTTAAGTGGGTACATCTAGCCCTTCCTGGACCCCACAATGTGGGAGGCTGGTGCAATAGACGCCCTTTTTGGCTTGCGAACCTTCTTGCTTATGGAACTGATGACCTTGCATGTGTCACGCAAAAGCGGGGAAGGGTGGCATCACTGCGCTTGATTTAGCCATAGTGGCTGATGCTCATGATTTTATACGGACAGACAAGGAATGAGCCGACACATGATTCATTGCTTTGACAGTCGTGGACATCTATATTTTGATCTTTTCTTTTTCATTTATATATTGCATAAAAATGAGAATTATTTTCACAAAAATATTTCCTCATACATTGCATATTTTATTTTCTCTGCAGTGCATTTTGCATCGACGGCGAGGAGTTGACCCGAAATCAACACGTGGACTTGGCCAGAACAATTGTGAGGTGCCGAAAATTATAAGGCCCTGGTGCCCGACTTGAGCTTGATTTAATCTATTAAAATTATAATTAGGGAAAAGTCTTCACGATAAAAAACTATTAATTAGAATGAGGCCATTAATCAAGCCCACAAGAGTAGAGGTGGCCACGGTTCGAACCGGGCCAGTTTCGGTTCGGACTGGGCTAGTTTCGATTCGTGACCTATCATGAATCGGCAATTCAGGTCGGTTCAAGGGCCGGTTCCATCCGGTTCAAACCGATTTTTCAAATAAAATTTTTACGAAATAAAAAAAATTTAAATAATGAATTATGAAATAAAAAATATAAATTATGAAATAATAAAATTTTAAATACAAATTGTAATCAAATTTGGGGATTGGGGGAAAGAAATGGAAGGGAGGAAAGGGCTTGAACTTATTCATTAAGTTCAAGCCCTTTCCTCCTTCCATTTCTTTCCCCCAATCCCCAAATTTGATTACAATTTGTATTTAAAATTTTATTATTTCATAATTTTATATTTTTTATTTCATAATTCATTATTTAAATTTTTTTTATTTCGTAAAATTTTATTTGAAAATCGGTTGAACCGGATGGAACCGGCCTTGAACCGACCTGAATTGCCGATTCATGATAGGTCACGAATCGAAACTAGCCCAGTTCCGAACCGAAACTGGCCCGTTCCGAACCGTGCCACCTCTACTCTTGTGGGCTTGATTAATGGCCTCATTCTAATTAATAGTTTTTTATCGTGAAGACTTTTCCCTAATTATAATTTTAATAGATTAAATCAAGCTCAAGTCGGGCACCAGGGCCTTATAATTTTCGGCACCTCACAATTGGTTCTGGCCAAGTCCACGTGTTGATTTCGGTCAACTCCTCGCCGTCGATGCAAAATGCACTGCAGAGAAAATAAAATATGCAATGTATGAGGAAATATTTTTGTGAAAATAATTCTCATTTTTATGCAATATATAAATGAAAAAGAAAAGATCAAAATATAGATGTCCACGACTGTCAAAGCATGAATCATGTGTCGGCTCATTCCTTGTCTGTCCGTATAAAATCATGAGCATCAGCCACTATGGCTAAATCAAGCGCAGTGATGCCACCCTTCCCGCTTTTGCGTGACACATGCAAGGTCATCAGTTCCATAAGCAAGAAGGTTCGCAAGCCAAAAGGGCGTCTATTGCACCAGCCTCCCACATTGTGGGGTCCAGGAAGGGCTAGATGTACCCACTTAACAATAAGATTACAAGCCACGGAAAGAAAAAGAATTACCGCCCGACACCCAATTAAGAAACTCTCATTGTCAGTATCCAGAGGAAAGTAGAAAAACTGTTCAGTAAAATTGACATTCTGAGACTTCTTTGGCAGTTTCTGATACTATAGCAATCAAGAAGCAACATGTCTTGCAACTATATACTAGTAAACCAAAATTTGCCGCATTTTCAAATGCTCAGCATTCTTTTTCATAACCATGACTCAAGAAAGGGATGGAAGATTTGCTGAGTATACATATCTTCCTCCAAATTAGCCTTCTGTAGATGCGAATGCTTCAGCCTAACAGTTAATTAGGTTCTCTGAACCTCCCTACTATTTGGACAAATGATGCACAAGGACAAGTAAACCTGCCGTGCTAACCACCAGTGTGGTTGCGACAGCCATGAATGCCAAAAATTAAAGGAAAGAATGTGAAAAAGAAAAATAATATGTCCATCATCTGACAATCGTACGCATGGAAACTCCATTAACCATCAATTACCATCAAGCTGAAAAAGTGCATAATCAGCTCGTCCTCAGTCATCTTCACCCGCTGGTAAACTGGATATCGATAATTATTTACAGGCAAAGAAAGAAACAAACAACAAAAACAGTCCGTTAGGAAAGAAAAAGGAAAACAAGATTCTCTTAAAACAATTATTAGAATGAGTTACTGAGAGTTTTTTTCCTCTTCAGCATTCTAGGATTTTCCCGAGTCTTTTTCTACTTTGCCGTTAGGATCTACACCAGCCTCATTTTTCGAAGGCCCTGAACTCACTGTTCCTGAAACTCTGGCAGAATCATTCAGAGACAGCACAATGGCCTGCATTTTGCCACTGACTTTGTTAGTATTGATCTTGCAGTTACTACACGTGTAATAGATTCCTAATCCAAGCTTCACCATAGAATGAAAATATTACAATAATGAAAACACCAATTTACCTTGGCCAATTCGGTGTCATCATCAACATAATCCAACTTATTCGGTAACTTTTTGGTCTGAGGTTTCTTCTTCGGTTTTGACACTTCTCTCTTTCCCTGGAGAAGGAGATAGTCACAAAAGGTGAAACAAAACATTTCAAGCCAGGTGGAAGATTCACAAAAGCATTGACACGTGCATTAGCCAGGAAGGACAAGAAGCTCGGTTATAAGAAGACATATCAAAATAATACATGATCAGAATAATTCGCTGAATTCAGCTCGTCAATTGTGCTCAAATCAATCTTTAAACTTCTTCCACCCACAGGAAATGCCCATTCAGGTTTAGCTCCTTTTACTTAACTCATTGTTTATTTCATATCGATGTCACTACCTCTGAAATATGTGACATATCTGAAATCTTATCCAAATACTAAGAATGGATTAGGGCTAAAAATGAGGAAAAAGCATGTTGCAGTTGGCACTAAGTATCATAAACAAATGCTGTAAGTTCAGAACTTATGAATCTACGCGTCTTCCATACAGCACCACCCCGATCTTACCTAATATAGAACAACCAAGGACATGAAGAAGTTGCTCGTGTTCAATATTCCATTGCGATTATTATAATAACAAGTCCAGGGCTGATATATGCACAGCTTACTAAAAAGTTCCGACTTGCACCTCAGATCTATAAGATTTCGATTGTTCTCTAAGTCCTGACTTAAATGGAAATCTAATTACTTGAAAAGCAATAAGAGGAGATACAGAAAGAAAACTGTCTTCCACCAAAACATGCACTCCAAGAGGACAGAAAAAGCACCAGAAAAGCTAAACTTAAATGAAAGCCATAAGTCAATTTAACTGAAAATTAAGTCATTTACTCAACTGTGGTATCAATATTTAACCAATTAGTTGAATTTTAAATGTTTCTATCAGGTATTATACTTATGAAAGGGGTTCAAGCAAGTCACTTCAACCACTATCCATTGAAAAGAAAGGAATGTTAATGTGGCAGCTTATAGCGGCTGACATGACATTATATATCCATGTGCCCTGTGGCAAACTATCTTCCAAGACTCTAAATGGATGTTTGGAGAAGTGAACTGATTGAAACCATTTAAAAAGTATCGATGAATGGGTCGAAAATACCAAGAACCTTTTTCATTGAACACACCTAAAAAACCAAGTTGAGAGAAGGAGGTGGTATACCACTTGCTAATCAGTGTTTGACATAAGATGGAATCGAACTAAGCCCTAGCAATCGGCACGAGGCTACTATTCCTTTTTTTTTTATATAACAACCATTCATAACTCAAAGACAGAGTCAAGGGAAAAGCATAAAAAAGGAAATTGAGAAAAATATTTTTTGCACTTGCTAGACTCGGAAAGGCGTAAAACATGCAAGGGAGTTGACGAACTGATAACAAAGTCGTACTTAACAGGAGTAATGCAATGTAGAGAAAAATGAAAGGAGAAAAAAGGCTAGCTGCAACTCTTCAAATACATGCGACTAGAGTATCACCAAATTAATGACCTTCACTAAAGCAGTCTGGAGTTATTAGCAATAGATGAAATTCAAAATAAGTAGCCAATAAATAGTTATACAGTGATTTTGGAGTTTATTGTGATAGGTTTGAAATGCCGAGAAACATCCAAACTACACAATTTAATTGAAATTATCAAGGACAGGAAAACTAAGGGAAGGATAGCATGTTAATCTACTAGCAAGTTCACACATTTTCTAACCAACTGCACAAAATTTTGCTTAAGTTGGGTAATCTATAGATGTTGGGGAGTGAAATAGCATAACTAGATTTCAATGCCATTTCAAGCCAAAAATCTCATGGTTACTTAGGATCCAACTTTGATCTTCTCATAACAGTCCTCTGTTTAATTACGCCAACTCTCTCTTAGAAACACCTGTGAAGTTTCAAGAATGTCACAATCGAAGTCATGAAAGCATAAAGAAATTCATTCGAATTAAGAAGGCACTCAATGCAGCCAGTACCATAATTTTTAAGAGCAAAACACTTCGTGGAGAAGTCTAAAGAACTGTGAAAACTCAGGGAGAAAGTGCTCCGGAATGCACTTGGCAACTGCATCAATTAAAAATTACACCAGGAAAAAGACAGTGTTGTGAAGGAAGTAGATAGGCAACACTTCCAAGTGACCGCAATATGGAGTGAATACGCATCAGTTCGGACTGGAATGAATTAAATCTAGAGCCGCCAAGCCGACAAAATTAATGCCACCCGAGCACGAATCACTTCATTCCCTTGAATGGCCCCATTGTTCTAATTCTTTTAAGAGGTACAGCAGTGTCATTCTCATTGCAAAAAATCCAAGAAATGAGAAAGCCAATGATCATTTGTTTCTCCACTCCATTGTCTTAAACCCACATTTCCATTTCCAAATGCGCCTGAAACCCAACTAGACTAGGAATTCAAATCATGCAAAAATAACATAAACAAATCAAAATTTACCCAAGACAAAAAAAAAAAAAAATGACTACAACAACAACCTTTCTTTCACCAGACCCAGATACTTCAAAATCCTGATCATCCTTCTCATTGTCGACGCTAAGATCATCATCATCACCACCATTGTCCAACGTAGGCACGAAATTATCATCCCTGTTGTCGTCGTCATCCTTGCCCACCTTCCTTTTGCCCTTTCCAACTCCCTTTTTCCCCTTCTGACTCGAAACCATCACAGAACTCGCCAAATTTCAAAGGCCTAAGGCCTCCGTTCTCTTGTTGTTCTCTGTGATTCTTGACAGCCTCTACTTCTCGTAAGTCGATACGGTTGTCTTCATCGAGCTGGGGAGAGTCGAAGGCTCCGGCTTAGAGCCTGAGTTCACCTAATTTCCATCAGACTTTGAGTTGGAAGTAGAAGAGGGACACTTGGCCATTCGGGCATTGCGGCAATTCTCAGACGAAATGACGATTGGCTATTGCAAGAGGTCGAGGTAGTAAAGCGAGTAATGAGGACCAAAAGAAAATGGGAGGGAAGCGACATAAAAGAAGCGTAGTCTAGTCGCACCAGTCCGATCGAATTTTGTGGCTCAAGCATTTGGACCGGTTCGGACGCGAGTCGTAGACAAGTGTTTTTGGTGCACTTAATACTTCACATGAGCTGAAGACTTGGCACTATTAACACTCACTGTACATGTGAATTTCAGTTTGAGTAGGTAGAAAATACTATATGTTGAAATTAAAAACGATATCAGATCCATTCGAATTAACCTAAGAATAGTTTAATTTTTATTCTAAACTGACCTTAGTCTGTCATACATGCAAATATTATCTTAAAAATTTGCTTAGTGAAAAAAATCAATGAGGTGATATGTTATCATGATCTTATTGGTAAAGAATACATGTTGCATACAATGAGCTCCCTTCATGAGTCAGCTCCTTCTAGGCAGTTGCAGGAATTAATTCATATTCCAAATTAGTCGACCAGAATCGAAAGCTGTACAGACATGAGCCAAGGCCAAAGGATATGGGCCTAGTAGTTGCCAAGCAAGGCCAAAAACTGGCCATGATGCATTGCAACCTAAGAAACGGCCCAGCAAGCCAAAATACAACCCAAATAATGGCCACCCAAATCAGAGTTTGGCCATGCTAATCTGTTTCATAACACAATGTAATTGGTTACTTTTGCACTGAAGTGGCTACTCTTTAGCATTGCCTTCTGCTTTACACTAGCAACATATTGCATGGCTCGCGATGCTCTAGCACTTCGTGCACCTTAGAAGTACTGTAGCGCGTGCATTACCGCCACCACGAATTCACAGCCATAAAAGCACCGCATCACAGCACTACACAACTATCAAGATATTGTCCTTTGTATAGACCCTAAAAGTAGAAGGAAGGCAGAAATGCTAACAAGCATCTAGTATTGAACTCGCCCAACACAATAATTTCTATTTCGGGAACGTTTAGTGTCAAAGTCACCAACGGATGAGCCCGCAAATTTTACACCAAATAAAGAGGCCTTTTCTTTCTTGTACATAATCCGCCACAATGAGGTAATTCGTGAAGGGTTGCTCCTGCTTTTGTCTTTCCTTCCCCTCTTTCTATGTACCACGGTTTTCACGGCGTTCTCTATTTTAGAAACTGAGTCCATTGATTTCCATATTCAGAACTCATCCATTACGGAATAAACAACCATTCAGACCCACTTCAAAGTAGTATTTTTTTATGGAAAAAAAAAGTAGTCCGCTTTTGTCACTTCTGACTTGTCGGTGAGCTGTGGCAATGAGCCCATCCATCTCAGGCATTCGGGTTCCAAGCCTACAAAGTAACAAATTCAAAAAG